>JANHGN010010258.1:0-32616 GCA_024605025.1 Megaceryle maxima | reverse complement strand
CTTTTCCTTTTCCTTTTCCTTTTCCTTTTCCTTTTCCTTTTCCTTTTCCTTTTCCTTTTCCTTTTTCTTTTTCTTTTTCTTTTCTTATTTTCTTTGTAAGAAGTGAAACAATGTCCTTTTACTGTAAATGGTTCCTTTGCTGAATATGTCACACAGTCATTACTCCCTGCAGGGTTTAAAACAATGCAGAGAGCTACCTATGGGATTAGAACATTGCCAGCAAAGCAAAGTGAAAAGAAATCATTTCAATTACTAGAAAACACTTTCTACTACTGGCAAAAGGTACTAAAATCACATTAAAATGTTATAAAAAATAACTGTGTTGCACAATAAAACATTATGATAAAGAGTTGTCAGAATAGCCACAGAATATCACAAGAATTCAATGTCAAGGTAAAGAGACTAAAGGCTATCCAATAAATCTCAATACCATTTGATGTGTAAATGCCAAATTAGTCATAAACACTAACTTGAAATATACTGGTCTGGGAGGAAGAAGCAAAGAGATTGTTGAAAAATTTCACATATCAAAGTTGTTCTCAGAATAAAGTAGTTATTACTGCTAGTAGAGATATACCTAGAAATCCTGGCTTTCAATGTGGACTTCACTATGCCAGGCATTGCTCAAATATGATATAAAGAGGTGACCTAATTCCAAACCAAGATTTAAAATATAAAAGATGGATTGAGCCAGCATAGGTTTAGCATGGTCTCAGCATGGGTGGTATCTTTCTTTTTTCTTTTTGAAGGAAGTAAATCAAAGCAGTTTTAAGGAAACTAGAGATATTTATGGGCTGCTGCCACTTGAGCATGAGGAACAGTTAGAAGGAAGCAGTATATCTTTGGAAATGTAACAAGTGGAAGACAGGGAGTCTTAAAAAATACCCCAGTTCTGTATTTTTACCTATCTGCTTTCTTTATCAGTATTTTTTCATATCATGAAAGGTGAGATTTGGCTTAGTGTCAGAATGATGCTAATTTACAGAATCACCAAGTCACAGAGTGTTTGAGATGGGAGAGGATGTCTGGAGATCATCCAGGTCAACCCGCTGGTCAGAGCAAGGCCAGCTACAGCAGGTTGCTCCAGGCTGTGGCCAGCTGGGTTTTGAAGATCTCCAGGGGTGGAGACTCCGCAACCCCTTTGGTCAACCTTTTCCCACGTTTGATCACTCCCACTGTAAAAATATTTTTTTTTCTTATGTTTAAGTGAAATTCTGTGTATTTTAACTTGTACCTGGTGCTGCTAATCTTTCCACAAGGCACCATTAAGAAGAGTCTAGCTCTGTTGTCTTGCCCCCTCCCATCAGGTATTTACATCAGGTATTTATAGGCAGTATCTTTGGGTCTGATCCTGTGAGAACTGAAGAATAAGGGCCAGTCATTTTTATTTTCAGAGAATTTAGTTAATGTTGAGAATTGTGAAAACCTCAAGTTGCCATCTTCCTTGCTGGGGAAAGTCGCAAACTGAAAGTGGTTTCCATTCCTCTTTCTGTGTCACTTTATCCCCATTTCCTCACCTGAGGTCTGCAGAGGGAGGCTGTTATTTTGAATATCAGAATTTGCCACTGGGGACACTGGGACTTTAGAAGATCAGGCATGACATGATTTGGGCCAGGACAGGAGAGGAGGGTCTGGATGCAGCCTGGATGCTGCAGCATTTTTGGAGCTGGCTGGAAGGGGCTTGGTAGGTAACCAGTGCTGGGTTTCTTTTGGACGTTGCTGCCACTTGGCTTGAGGTTTGGTGGCATGGAGGGAGCAGGGTCCTTTACAGAGTCGGAGCCAGTCAGGCTTGTGGACTTGGGCTGAGAGGCCAAGCACTGATGTTTGCAGCACCCCATTGCTGTTGACTCACTTCAAGCACAAAAGGGATGAGAATAACTCTCTGTAGCTCTTTGCTTCCCAGGCTGGGCGCTAATCCACTCCCACAGAGCAATTCAGGTCTTTACACTCTAAGTACATGTCACTTTGTATAAAAGGCTCATTGCACCAAAGCTGTCAGTGGAACAGAAATAACAATCATACACAATGAATAACTTCTGAGGCTGGTTAGGGGTCATACACTATTTTGTTGCTGTTCAAGAAAAGTTAATCTTTCTTGGAGGTAGCTTTACCATTTCTGGCTCTTGAATATTAAGCTGTGCACTCTTGCCACTCATGTAGTTTATGGATATTTCCTTTGTAAGTGAATAGAAATGTTAGCTTGGATTTTCAGTCAGGCAAAATGACTGGCATTGCTGTGAAAAGAGATTTGTTAGGATGTAAAAACCAGAAATGTATGAGGGCAGTAACACTGTATAAATGATTAGTGTTCTGTCTTTCAATTCCAATTAAGTGCTAGTAAATCTGTTAATGTAAAGTTTTTGTTGTCTCTATCTCTTTCTTTTCTTTTTACAAAAAAAAAAAAAAAAAAAGAAAAAAAAAAAGAGGAATTTGGAAACTCCTTTGGAGATATCAGCATAGTTTTGTTGCCAACAAGCTGGGAGATGTAGGCTGACATGCATCCTGTTTCTAATAGCACACACACTGTTTCTTTATTTAGAGCCTCTTTACCAGTATCAATTAAACCCCAGTTAAATCTGACACATCTTAACCTTGCGTTGGATCCAATTCATTGCTACAGCAGAACCCATATGGCACTGAGACAGTTGCAGGCATCAATTCATTGCTTATGTAGAGTTACTGGCTAAATGCCAAGCAGTAATCACTGCTTTTTGTTAATAGACATGTTTGCTTTTGCAGTCGTTTCTATACACAGTGCTCTAGATTAATTAGAACAAAATCTGTCATCCATCTAAGAAACAACCAGAACTCTTGGGGGTTTTTTGCCCCAGATTTAAAGAGAAATGAATATTGGCAACCAAAGGTGGTTGTGGTGGAAAGTTACTTTGTTTATTCTGTAATAATCTATTTTGTTTATTGAACACACATGTACCTGCTATTTTACTTAAATAAATACAAGACAATGGCGGGAAATTGCTGGTAATCTAAAAAACCTATACAATTTGAGGCAGTAATTACAGAAAGACAAATTGTGACTTTTTTCTTTTTTAACCTGAATTTTGAGGAAAAGCAAAACAACTACTATTAAAGAAGTCACAATTCTGTCTGTGTTCTGCACTTAAATTACACTTTTTACCTAAAGAGACCTTAAAATTATGGAAAGTGATCTTGCAGAATCATGTAACTCTCTCTGAGACTTGGGTTATTGAGGCTTCCTTTTACTGCTGCCTTCTGATAGTTTGAAACAGCATCAGCTCTGCTAGGCAGGTATGTTAAAAATAAAAGAAGTTCTTGCGTTACTGGTGTTGCGTTGTAGAGAAATTTTAACTTGTGATTATACATTTTTTTTTCTTCCCATCCCCAGCTTGATGCCTGAAAAAATAATGCAGTTGGGGGAATTAGTGGATATTGAAGTATTCTGGTTAAATCATTAGTATTTCAAGAGCACGTTACATTATGCCCAGATCTATGGTGGTGGTGGATAAATACATGGTGACCTATGCTAAACTTGGAATGCACTCAGTATTTTCCAGTGGTGAAATAGGGGAACACTTTTAGCCTGTGGCATTAAGAGGTAGAAATAACACAAACTTTTCCCTTAGACTCTTACAGAGGTGCCTACCAACATGAAGGTAGTTTAAGAAACTGTTTTGGGACATGTTATTTAATCAGTTGTGTAGATTTTTATCACCATAAAAACCATTTTTTTCTTCAGGTGAACTATTTTTGTTTACATTGGAAGTAAAGTTTTCTGGTCCCCAGTTCTACCATTCATAAATGTGTCACATGCGACCAGATGAAAAATCCTCTGGGGCTTTCCATATGATTCACTGGGACTTGGATGGTGTCCACTGTCCTGATTAAGGACCTCAGACTGCTGCTTGTTTGGCTGGCACTTGCTAACGCTTTCCACTGACCCAGTGACAAAAGGAAGAGACCTAAACATACTCAGTAGTCAACAATTAATGGTAATCTCATTTTCATTTGAAGTAGCAATTCTATTTATAAGTTTTGAGGTATTTCTGTTTACTTAAGTGATTTAATGTGACTTATACCTTAGCAGAGGGCCCTATTAGCAGACACCCTTACCTCTTCCTCAGTATTCCTGCTTTATGCTCTGTATATGTAACATATGAGAGTATACACATATATATATACACATATATGTAACTCTGTAATTTCTTTTTGCATGAAAGGACAGTAAAAATACCACTATTTTCTGAAAGTTATAATATCTTTCAAAACTTTTTGCTAATGTTTTAGTATTCCAGTGCTGTTGGTCCATTGTTCGGAAGTACAGCTTTATCAGCAGAATGTGTGGCAGATGGTTTACATTTGCATTAGCCTTCTGGAAAAGGAATCAGCTCCCACCAACATAAGCCTCAGCTTTTCTTTTCAAAATTTACAACAAATTTGTCAGAATGGCATTTTTAGAGGGAAAAAAACCCCAATCCGACTGTCTTTGCATTCCATTTTTGAAGAGGAAAAATGAGTCCTGTTCTAATGCTCTCATCTGCACATATATCTTCCATCCCCTCCCCCAGTGTTTGTTAAGATGATTTAAGTATTTCATTATGCAAAATGACTTTTATAAAAAGACCTTCCTTTTTGCCCCACAGTCATTCTTAATTTCGTTTGTCACTTGTTATAGAATGGAGTTATGTGAAGCTAGGATATATTATTTGTTCTAGTCTGTATTGGATAATTTATTACATTAAGAAACCAATAATTTTCAAATATAATCAGATTTAAGTTTTTAATAAGATTCATTCTCCCATTCACACTTGCTTAATTTAAGGATATTAAATCTGCTCAGGAATGAGCTGCCTCTCAAAGCCTCATGTGCCTATTAAAGGATTTTATTCCTGATGTGTTAATAGGATTTAATTATATTAGCCCTATAGTCCAAAGACACACTGCAATTGTTAAACTTGATAAACCAGACAAATACATGCTAAAAGAGTGATGTCCAGCTCCTTAAAAAAACCCCACAAACTCAAGGTGTTAATATTTTAATATCTTTGCTATGTAACTATAGGTTTGCATAATGCTGAATTTTTAAATCTGCAATGTTTAGCATACTATAAATTTTTTTTTCTCAAAGGAAAGGAAAAAAAAAAAAAAGCTAGTGCAGAAATTAATACAGCTTTCTAATGAGTGTTTATCTTTGTTTCTTATTTTGGATTCCCAGAGATTAATTTAGATAAACCTTCAGTTTTTCTTTTCTTTATGGCATCCTCTTGTTGTGTACAGACAAAAGCTGCAGCAAGTCATTCTGGAAGTTCAGCATATTAAACACTATCTCGATTTCTTTGTTTCCTGTGGCTAATCAGGTTAATGGCATTGAGACAGAAACAGAAAACAATGGCTTGGGATGTTTTGCAGAGACACAGTGAGGGAGATGGAGAGGGAGAGGAAAGAAAGTCACAAACTCCTGTAGTTTGTAAATCTCATCAAGATCTCCTTCAGCAGCACTAGCATCGATTGGAAGTGCTGGCTCTTGTCAAGCTCACCCAAATGCTAAATGTACAGGAGTCAGCACTTCTGATGGCTGCAGACATGACGAGACGGAGGCAATGACAGGGTTTGTGGAGAATCACGGGGAAGGAGGAAAAATTAGCAATACACCATCCGGTTGGACATTTTGCTTCCAAAATTAGATTGACGTGTGTTATGGCTCATTTCCACCAGGAATCACAGACACTCAACATGCACTTCAAGAAGATTTAGGCCCTGAGTTTTTCTCTCACTTGTGCAGAGCTAGACTTTGGACCTCTCAAAACATGGTTTAGGATGCATTTGTTTGGAGGAGCTAAACATGTAAAGTAGGCTTTCATTTAAAAAAAAAAAAAAAAAAAGTAACTTTCTGGCACTTTTCCTTGCCATGATAGCCTTGGAAATGTAAACTGATATAAACTGTTTTTTTTGGGTTAGAAAGGAAGTAGAAGCAGAATTCTTCTTTGCCCAGTGAGCAGTTGGTGAAGGAAGCTGTAAGGCTTTCCACTGGTCCCCCAGCCTGCCTGAGCCACCTAGCTAAAGCCATGGGCTGGAGAGCTGACACTCTGCCCCAAGAGCAGGAAGGACAGGAACAGGCTTGCTCTGAGGTGAAGCTGCATGTAGAAGCATGAGACAGTGAGTGTAGGGTCTATGTCTATGATAACCCAATTGTCACCAGTCTTTCAGCTCTGAATAAATGAGATTTTTGAAAGTCTTATTCTGGGACTCCAGCTTGTGATAGAAAATACCAGTGACTGGCTGTGGTGGAGAGGGATGGGCTGGCCACCAGCTGAAGTCAGCTCTTGTTAAGGTTTCAGGCTAGGCTGCCTTTGAACCATCTACTTCAGACTTCGGTCCCAGATGATATAGGAAACAAGTGTGAGGTCTGTGTCCAAACCTGCAGGAAGGAAGAGAGATGAGTTGTAAGCAAAGGCTGCTAGACCTTGGCTCCCTGCAGACAGTGCAAACAAATAAGCATTTACAACAGATAGTCTGAATAAGAGGCTAGTGATTGTGGTGGTCTTTTAATACCTAAGGTGGATTCTGCCTTTTTATACACTTGTAATGCCTTGGCTAGCCATGTCATTCCTAATTTATACCGGCCATGAACAGCTTTTTTAAGACAACATTGTGGCTTTCATGTTTATAGTTTGATAAGCTCCTGATAAAATTACTCATTCAGGCTTGCTATCTACCGTTTGAGCAGTATTATTGATTGCTTTCTATGTCTGCATTGACATATATAAAAAGCTATGTATATTTATTAAAGACAAAAGGTATCCTGCTCACAGATGAGTGGCTGTAAACATGCAACTTGTCACCACTTATACATATATTCACTTTTTTTCTTTGCCTGCAGTACTGCGTGAGAAATTCTTTCCTAATTTAACTTGGGATTTATAGCTCTGTAGTGTTTTTTTCCAGTTAGATGCCCATATTTCTTTTCACATGAATCTCCCAGGCATTTAAAGAGGTGTTAGCTGCCTCGTGTTGCCACTAGAACCAGAAGCTGCAACAGTAGCTGCCAGTGGGGATTAGCTGAGAGTGCTTCTGTTGTATTGGATACTAGGGGTGGGAGCACAACATTCTGCCAGGTCTGGTGAGGTAATCATCCCACTCTGTCTCTCCAGCAGTCTCCAAGTTTCATTGCTCTGTTTATAAATTATAAAAATGGAACTGATGTCGGAATTGTGTTCCTGTGGAAAATACTGAGATTCTGAAATTCACCTCCATTCCTCCCCCAAAGTTTTAGGACTTTCCACTGAAGCAGGAAGAATGGTCAGTTGGCAGTTTACTGTGCCCAGTGGTCACGGGGCTTCTCTGGGACAATGAGGCCATGCCTTGTGGAGACAAAATGCCAGAGAACTGCTCATGTGGAAGAAGGGTCTGAAATCACAAATTAGGGCTGTAAGAAATACCAAGGAATTAAAACATAAAAGTTTAATTGCAAAGAAGAACAGGTGAGGTGAGAGTAGGAGCATATATTTTCCAGGGACTCCCAAAGGAAAACTGATTACAGTTTGAAAAATAATAGCAGGACTGAAAAAAATCAATGTTCATGGGCAGATACAATGAGAAAAATTAGGAGGCACTCTCAACAGAGGGAAGGATTAGACTATTATGTGGGCAGAAACAGGTCACCATGCATGCTGAAGTATCAAAGTGTGGTGAATTTCATAGCATGAAATGCAAGATCCTCTGGCGAAGGCCTGATAGGGAGAAGAGAGAAAAAAACTTTACCCAGGGACATTTGGGGTGAGACATTATAGCCCAAGGAAAGATACCTACAGCTTGTGGGGAGGGAGGAAGATACAACTCCCCCCCGCCGCCCCCTTCCCAAACAAGCATCCCATCCTTGCAGAATGTAGCATGCTTTAGAGAGAAACCAGTAACTTGATGTTCACTGGAAGCTGCTAGCAAACACTACAGTCTTTAATACAGCTTTGAATTTACTCTGCATATCCTTTTGTAGGGACTGATGCTCTTCTCTAATTCTTCATACTTGTAGTTTGGTGGGGAGAAGTATGTATTTGCACTTGAGATGCCATCATTATCCGTATCACACACACTTTACCTCTTGTATTATGCTGTCAAGATCATTTTACCTGTCTTTCATCCTTTCAGTGCTTCCTTTTAATTTGCTTGTCAGGCTCCTGCATGTCTTTGGCTCTTTCTAAGCCTCTTCATCCTGACTTCTGAGTAAGACATTACTGGATTGCAGTAGGAAATTCACATTTCAGCTACTTTTCTTTACATCTGTCCTTGCCCTTCCCTTCACCCATCCAGCCTGTCTGGCATGTTTCCTAGCTGATGCCCTCCTTTGTAACACATTCATTTGTTGTATTTTTAATTTTTTTTTTTTTTCCCCTGAATAACTTCAGCTACTGTTTGGAGTCCTTTCCACCTTTTTCCTGAAAGTGGAAACCATCTGCTGCTCTGTTTGGCATGTTTCCCATGGGATTTGGGCAGAGAACAGACAGCGACTGCGCCCTATGTCCAGCCCCACCGGGTGCCTGGATGGGGCTGAGCAGCTGTTGCTATTTCTGCCTCCTTCTCATGTGTTTGTCATTGGTGAGTCTTGGAGTCTCTTGCAGTTGCTCCTGAATTCTCATCCTTCTTTCTCCTTTTCTTGCAAACTTAAATTGGGACTGAAGAAAAGGTCACATTAATAACAAAAGTATTAATTTCCGCGACCAGAATAGTTCTCTTCAGTGCTACCAGGCACTGTTTTGTCTTGCTTGTGTGGTTCATGAACTACATGCTAATTTTCTTTATATTTAATTACCTTCGAATGTCTCCTGTGCTTCAGGGTACAAGCCATCTTCTGACTAATTAGGGCTTTTTCTCTGAACAGGCTATTCCCTATAAGTCTATGAAGGCTTTCTTGTACTTTCCTTTGAAGCATGTGGTAACCAGCCTCTGCCAGCAGTAAATGGATTACTGGACGCCCTGCTCCCAAAGTTCCTCTGTTATTAAATCCACAGATTTATACAAAACAAAGTTAATAAGTGTAGCTGATTGAGCTGGCTTGCACCAAATCTTTGGCATGCAGATGTAATGGAGTGCATATTGGGTGAACTATTGTGCTTAAAAGAAAATAAATATATTTTATCTTAAGACAGTTACCCATTCTTTTGTGATAAGTCTGCGCTACACGTTGACTTCCCCCAGTCCAAGTTTTATCAGACAAGTCTCCCTTGTTCTGTAAAAACTGTGCAGGCATCAGAATTTCATCCTCAGTACTGCTTGGTCAGTGATTAAATCAGTGCATGCTGCATGTGAAAAGCACCACAGCAATGCTAAATATTATTATTGATTATGTATATAGCAGTCAATAAAAACATATTGTGTTTCGACTGCAAGAATGATCATCTTAATTAGCTAATGATTTTTAGCCTGATTTCTCAACAAAATGAGACATTATGCGGTTGCTCTTTCTGTCTGACTGTTCTCCCTCTCCCCTGTCCCTGTCACTTCTTAACCTGTTGGGTTCAGTCAGTGTCAGTCTGGTTTGACTGAGGGTGGACATTTCAAAGGCATCAAGTCCTGACATGTGTAAATAGGGCATCTGAAAATCCTCCTGATACACCAGTGAGGGCAGAGCTGTGTTAAACCAGATTAGACACTGGAGCTGCCTGCAGGCACTCACCTTGGGAAGAGCCATGCGCAGGAGCGCGGCTTCACTGCTGTTGTGACTCACTGAACAATTTAGAGGATTTTATCAAAACCTTCAGCTTTTGATTTAGGAAGAGGTGGTGTGTCCTCTGCTCTCTGTTAAGTATCTAAAATGTTGAGATCATGCGAAGAGCTAAGTCATGGCTACCACTTGCTTAAAAGCTAAACTTTTTTTTTTCTTTCCTTTGTAGATGAGGTTATCTGTTTCAGTAAAGAAATGGAACACTTGTACAAGGCTGCTAGCATCATTCTTTCAAAAAGAGTAAGAGCTATTTAATGCACTAAACAGTTTATAATCTAAATGACAGATAGTTGCCTCTCCATGCAGGGCTGCCCTTCAGGACAGATCATGCTGGGCTTCCTCAGCCAGCAGTTGCTTTTTACCAGGAACTACATCTCCAAAACCTTTGTACAGACATACAACCAACTCATTTTCTGAAGTTGGGTCATGTCCAAGCATATGAGATTCTTCAAGCATGAAATTCCACTTGACCCTATTAAGGCTTTCACAGCATCAGATATGTACACTGCAGAGTGGATAATGTTCATAACTCATTTCACATTACCCCTGGGTAGTGCCAGTGGAGAAATCCTGTCTAGTCTAATGTAATCAAAGCTGTGAACATGAGGAAATTGAAACATCTGGCCAGGTTTCTCTGCTGTGCCCCAGGAGGTGTGACACGAGAGATTCAGGTCAGAAAGAGGGGGGACAAAGGCACCTCTCCAGGGATGTGTGTGCTGCAGAAGACAGATGTCCCAGCAATG
Source organism: Megaceryle maxima (assembly GCA_024605025.1). Taxonomy (NCBI): domain Eukaryota; kingdom Metazoa; phylum Chordata; class Aves; order Coraciiformes; family Cerylidae; genus Megaceryle; species Megaceryle maxima. Next base: position 22,179 of record JANHGN010010258.1, on the reverse strand, counting down.
TTGCCAGCAGCACCAGGGTGCTTTGGCTGCACAGGTCACCTCAGCTCATTTCTTATACCTGCACCAAAGTTCAAAGGTGCAAGTGTAGTTCACATAAACTTGTTTAAGTTAACCCAAGAGTAGGGCATCTGAGCACAAATAACTGCGATGCTGTAGGCAAGGGAGGGCTTGTCTGGGCTAACTGCAGGAGTGTTTGAAACCACTCAAATGGTATGGTGGTACAGAGGGGTAAAACATTCAGATAGGGGTAGATACTGCATGCTGAGGTAGACACAAGGTAGGGGCTTCCTCTCTGCCTCCTGCATTTGCTGGGGGTGTGGGTAGGATCGCAGCCATAGAGCTCCTGTGCAGCAGGACCCAGCTCCTCTTGCAGCTCAGTGTGTGCATGTGCAGGGATGTCTGTCCAGAAGTTCATCCTCAGTGTAGATAAAAAAAGCCATTACCTTGGACAGCTGTTTTCCTTTGTGGTAAATCAGCTGTGGTTTTGTGCTTCCTTTGCCTGTGCTAAGGGGTGGCTGAGTGGCAGCTGTGAGCAGGGACATCCTGGTGCCTGTCTCCAAGCCCTTTCATCACTCTGTGGTGGGAGAGCAGTTAACTCAGTCTCCCAGGCTGAGTCCTCTCTCTCCTATCTCTAGTCCTCTCCTTCCCTCTTCCCCCAGTGGGCACAGTCAGGCCCCAGCTCCATGGCCACAGGGTGTGAAATACATTTTGTGTGCACACAGAGTGCCTTGAGCCAGTGCAGACTTGTCCAAGAGGATTCCAGTCTTGCCTGTTATTGTGCCTCAGGTCAAGAGAATCTCCTCTCCACTCTAAGTCCCTTAAAAGCTGCTGAGATTTATAATTCAATTTTCTCCATGTTTCACATTTTCTCCATCTTAAGATCAGCTTAAAAGAGAGACAGTTTTTCTGCTTATTATTGTTTTGAGGACAGAGGTATTATCTCCAGAGGATATCTGGGGAATTTATTAATTCAAAGATTTTGTTACTTCTAAAGGCTAAAGGTACAAAATAGCTTTAATGGGAGCTACCTACAAATATATCCCAGTATTGAAAGGAGAAGGCAGTTTTTATGTCTCTGTGACAAAGTCAGCTAAAGAAATATCATTCATTTAAGCATAAAAATTAGAACTAATAAAGTGCATGTATGTAAACAAAAGTCAGTAAGGAAATCCAGGGTTTTGCTGAATGCATCTCTGAAAGAAATGAAAGTCTTATTTCCTCCATGTGCCTCTTTGCAGGCTACGTGAATACAGAATCTAGCTCTGATCAGGACCCTCCTATGCATATAATGCTGTATCTTCTCTGTAGTCTTGCAGTTAGTCTAGAGGCTACTAGGCTGATGTACTCCTGCTCCAGCTCTCTCCTGATGCTGGGAAGAAGTCATCATGAAGGTGTGTTTAAATCGTCTGGAATCTATTTTAATTAAACTTAAAAAATTGTTATGCTTTTATTTAATGCTCAGACTCTTAAGTTTGGTCTTGGCCTCTCAGCTTTGCAGTGCTGGTTTCTCACTAAAGCAAACATTTATTTTGTTGGAAGTCTCCAGGACACACTGCCCATGTCTGTCAGGAATGTTTTTGCAGGGGTGTTTTTGCCCATGCTGGACAATTCTGCTCATGCTCTTGTGGATTTTGTCCTTTATGTTTATAAATAATTTCAGATCCTTTGATTAAAATTGCCGTGTACAGGATGCACGGTATTATTCTTCCATTGTTGTTTACTTAAAACAAAAGGCACATTGCTCTCTGCCTGCAAAGACTAAAACCTAAAGTCCTGTCATTTCCTTCTCCATAATTAGGTATTTTTACCAGAGCATCAACCATTGTGGTGGAAGCAATTGCTTCTGAAGCCATTTAAACTTACTGTATGCCTTTAAAAGGAGGGTGGACAGACAAGAGAATGGTCATATCAGACTTCATCTTCTGAAAACAACAAAATTGATATCAAGTGTCTTCTAAAGTGATGATCTAGCAGAGACTGAGGACTGGATATTTGTAGTCTTACATTTTCTAGCTCAGTCTAGGCCTAGTCTAGTTTCAGTACAGAAGAGACCATGAACTTGGTCTTGCACAAGAGTCATGATAGACAGACTAAAAAATAATAGTTTGCAAAACTCTTCCTCCCCCAAGTTTCATGGAATAACATTTTTTCCACTATTGTTCAGCAGAAGTCACATTAGCTTAGCTGGATGTGATGGCTTAGCTGTATTGTCTTAATTAAAGCAGTTAAAATGTTTATTCACAAAGTGCCAATGTGCCTGGGATATGTATTTGGAAAGATTAAAAACCAGCTTTCCACAGAGGATGCTTTTTCTGAAAGATGTTTATAACCTTCTCCCCAGGTATGCTTCCTTTCTGAACATATCAGTTCAGAAAGTCATTCAGTTTTTCAGTTATCACTGGCTGTTTGCCACAATGATTGATAACAAGGCAAGAACAAATAGTTATTTAACCATTAAAAAAAAAAAAAAAAAAAAAAAAGCCTTTCAAAACAAGGCTTGAAGAATGGCTCACTTTGTATGAGCAGGGAGTTGAATTTTACCAGGCTGTCTGAACCAAAATTAACCTTCTTCCTTCTGTGTCAGGGAGGACATAATGGATGGTTCTTGGGGCTGGCAGGTTACTCTGCCCAAAGCTACTTCTTCAAATCTGGGCCAAGCTGACACAACTTGAAAGTTACCCTCAGGCAACATTCAGGACCTATCTGATGATTTTTGGGCTCAGTCCTAGTCTCTCTGGGCATATGTTCACACAACAAAAATATGCTCCCCTTCCCTGACTTGACACTAATTGCTCAGCCAAGAAGTGAAGGCTTCTGACTCTGATTTAAGCACGTGCTCAAAGCCATCATTCTTAAGCACAAAAATCAGAAGCAAGTAACATATACTTAGCTACACTGAATTGTGAAAGTATTACTTTAAACGTGCTGAGAAAGGACACTTTGTGGGTCAAGGCTGTATCCTGTCATTTCTTACTTAAAGTTCACTTGATGAAAATGATGAGTCAACATGTGGGAACATCCACAACTTTTCCATGGCATTGGGAACAAAGAGAAGTCCAAGGTCATCAGTGAAGCACTTTCTGGAACGAGTGACATTCCCTTTTAGCCTCTCTGCATCTCCTGGGGGAATTCTGTTTTTTCCCCTCACCTTATCTAGCTGGAGCCTTGGGACCTCCACATAATGTCTGGAAACTTTTTTCTCTAGTATTTTTAAAGCCTCCAAAATTTCCAGGCAGGAAGCTTAGTTCTGTAAACACAACTACTCAGCCTTATGCTGCATGATCACTAGCTCCAAGGCAGAGAGGGGTGAGTGCAGGGACTCATGCCTGGATAAATGAGTTTTAAGGTGTGGTTGTTTTGCTTTGTTTTGTTTTTAAATGAATTTTTTAACTTCGACTTTCAGTCTTTGTTTTTAGACTGTTTGTGTTTTTTGACATGTACATTTGGCTGTCCTGAAACATCTGTGATGTCTTGAGTGCTCTGTATGAGGAATATTTTATTACTGACCATCTTCTTAATCTTATTCTCTACAACCTTCTTCAGTGAGGAGTCTCTATTTTCTTTCATGTCCCTAGGAGAAATGCCAAAAGTGCAGGTTCTCCCTGCTTTGTGATGATTTTTCAACTACAATTAGTTACTTCAAATTACTAAGCTGAAACCTCACTGCATATTTTTCATACATTGTTTACTGTGTTGATTTTGTATCATTTGATCTCCTTTATATAGTCCTTTACCAAATCAAATACTCTATGGAAGTCTATTACCCTTCTCACTGAAATTTGTATTTTTTTTAGAAAGGTAACAACTCCTTGAAAAGATCTATTTTTTTCCATAAAACTATGTTGTTTGACATCAAACCATCTTTCATCACTTTTTTTTAGCTGCATCCTGTATTGTCCACTTCATTATTTTTTCCCTAGTGTCACATCAGGCTGAGAAGTGTATAATTATCTGGATCATATCATTTAGCCCTGTTAAATAGTGATGTTAAATATTTAATATTAAATTTTGATGCTAATGGGTGAAATGTAGAATTGGTGACTGTACAAGATTCCTGGCCCTAAAGCAGGCCAGGCAGGCTCGCAGCCCTTGCTGGGGGAGCTCCTGGGAAACAGCTGAGGACCTGTGTGGCTGAAAAGGACACAGGTTTGAAAGAGGACCTGCCCCCAGTGTGTAAGATTCTCCTGTTGTTGTTAACCATTCCAATTGTATGCTTTCTTTTTGTTTTGACAGGGTCTGCAAACTATTTAGGAGTCTTAACAGCAGCATCATTACTCCCAGGCAAGTCTGTGGTTGTCTGTGGCATTTCATGGTTTCAGGCACTTTTACTAAAATCTGGAGCGCAAGGCAGACTCCTTTCTCAGCATCCCTGGGTGATAAATGTAGGGCTATTCATCAACAGCATTAGGAGACATCTCGTAAGTGAAGCAGCAGTAGTTACATCTGTTTGAAAAGTGAAATCACATCCCATAGGTACTATATATGGATGAAAAATAGACAAGGGATTTGTTCTAAGGTTTCCTCCTTTTGTATTTCTAAGGGTGTGTGTGTGAAGTGTCCAGCATCACCAAACAGGTGCTCTCTACTTCCTTGCCCTGTATCTATTTGTACATTTTTCCTCTGATTGCTCTTTCAGGGGCTATCCTACTTGTTAGCTGAATTAAGGCAGTCCTGAATTGCAAGGTCTGCTGTCACCAGGTTGACCTATATCAGCCAGTTGTATTACTTTAATTTCTTCACATGACCTCTTGCTCTTGCATGACAGCCTTCTAGTACGTGGATGTTTTGTAGTGGAAAGGTTCCGAGAAAGGAAGAAAAAAATTGCCACTCACCTAGAATGTGAATCATGAAAAGCTTTCCCAGAGCTGTCCATTCTTAATTTCCTGTGGTCAGTCTGTTAGCAGCATTGCTGGTGAAAAGCCAGTATGATCTGAGTTGCTGTTTCAAAACAAATGCCTCTTTTTTGGGTATGGTTATGTGTTCTTTTAGCTTTCCAAGCAATTCTACCAGGAAGAAAAAGGAAAATCAAATGGCATTCTTTTCTTTTGCTTTCATATTATTTTCCTCACTGTTGGAAGCAGAATGCTTACAAAAATACTTAACACTTACAAAGTAATAGTAGCAATAATATTATATAGACATATCTTGTCTGTAAATCAGAGGTGACAGTCAACCTGGAATCAAAGAAAAAAATGTGCAAATGGCTTTATTGAAAATCAATGTGCATTTGTAAGTGAGGATTGTTTTTGTTTTCTGTTTTTTTTTTTTAAATCCTTTGTGTTCATCACTGATTTTATAGTGCTGACACTTGCAGGGAATGCTGCAGCTTTGTTTCCAAAAGTTAGAGTACTACAGCAGTTAACTGTTTTCTTTTTTACCTGCCTAAACTGGCATGGTGCTTGAGTAAAAGGAAGATGTGTGGCAAATGCTTCTGTAGTTTACAATATTGCCTATGGTACAGACAAGTTAGCGAATATTGGTAGGACATCGCTGACTGGCCATGGATGGTCATGACCTCCCCATGCCTGGTGGAGCAGTGCCCAGGGGGGTGGAACACATAATGTAAACCTGGAGGGTGAGAAGAAGCCTTGTGCTCAGCTGTCCTGCTCCAGACACTTGCTCTGGTTCCATTCACATAACACTTCAACACCTTGGTGACAACAAGTTTTCCATGGTAAGTTTTAAGACATTAGTATCGTTGGTGGTTTGCTCTCTGCACAGGAGAAAGATACACTTGTGCCTCAGCCAGTTCAGTGAGTGTAGGTGAAATTGATGTCAGGCAGATTTGCATTAAAACACCAAGTGTGAGGTTTGTGGTGGGGCAGCTAAGGTGTTGGCGTATGAACTTTGCTCTGGCTGTCTTGCAGCAAGCAGGTGGAGGTGACAATCCAGTGAAAGTGCTGCAGCTGTGCACTGAGGGGGTGTCTGTGTCCCAGTCCCAGCCGAAGCTCCTATTGGCTCCAGGTGTCAGAAGAGCAATTTAGGGATTCCTCAGCTGAATGGGTTTGTAAAGGTCATAAGATGTTCCTAGGGATGCAGCTTCCCAAGCTGGATCTTCTAAGAAAAAGTAGGTTATTTTTCTAAATTCAGTTTTATATTTGTGTATGTCTGTTAAGCAATTGTTTTCCACCTATTTCTACTTCTGTCTGTATTGGATTCTGGTATCCCTTTACCAAATGTGGCCAGGGTCAGAGCAGAAGCAATCTCTGATGTGATCCAAACCTGATGGTCTAACTTTCAATTTTTCATAATGTGGTACTACTATTTTCCATTCTTCCCTGTCCAAAACTCTTTTTTTCCTGTTTCTTCATCAGTCTTTCATTAGCTTTACCTGTTTCATTTTTAATTTACACAATCTGTTAGAATTTCAAGGTTGTTTTTCCTCTGTCAGGATCTCTCCTGTATTGTTATTCTATCCATGTGTACACTATAAGCTTTAGGTGGCCTTTCCCTATACACATCCATCAGCTGCATGTGGATCTCTGGAAATGTTAAACCACAGAATTGCTGGAATCAGGTCTGTGTCTTCTATGTTCTATGAAGTCAGCAGTGGTAGAACCCGACTAAGGTGTGTTTTTAGAAACTAAATAATAGAAGTTGAGTAAAAAAAGGTTCATCTATGGAGTGTGATGATAGTTCGTAAAAAAAAAAAAAAAAAAAAAAAAAAAAAAAAAAAAAAAAAAAAAATATATTTCTTTTTTAAAAAAAAAAAAAAAGGAGCACTTCTTTTTTTCTCGGGGGGTAAAAAGGGGGGGGCGTGGGGGGGGGGGGGGAAGGGAGAAAGGGAGGGGGGGGAAAAAAGGGGGGAGAGGTGGGGGGGGGGGATGAGGGGGAAAAAAAAAAAAAAAAAAAAAAAAAAAAAAAAAAAAAAAGACTATTCTAGCCTTTCTCAAAAATATGAAAAGATGGTCCATCTTCTTATGACTGGAGACTAAAATGGGGCATGCTGCTTAACTTTGCCTGATCATCTAAGCAGTATCACATAGATATGCCATATGCTTATGTTACTTATACTTTCACATCTTGGTATGTATATATTAGTTCAGCTGTGGTATTTTTTTTTTCCTTTAAGTCTTTACCATTCCACATTAGGATTGCCCTTGAATACAAACCTATAAAATAAGTTAAAACACCTGTTTCACTACTTGAAGTAAAGAATGATATATTTTTCAGACAGGAGTCCTACCTAATGCTGCTTTAATGTTTTCTTACAAGGTACATTCCTAGGTTAAGCACTGTGCATAGAAATGCTATCTTATGACCTACTGACTTATGACTTGGAGATTCTGTGTGTGAATTGTTAAAGCAAGACTGAATGAAAAAGAAAAGCAAAACGATTGTGATAATCAAATTAACTTAGGTTGTTCGTGGTCACTTTATCTGAGTAATTTTATATATAGAGTGGTAGGACTATGCAGGCATAGTGAAGAGTTTCTGTAGAATTTCTGAGAATACTAGTTAAAAAACATTATGTTTCACATACTAGGTGAAGAGTAAAATACAAAGCAGACAATTTTTAATTGCATTCTGTGATCAATGTGGTGACTGAAAAGCCCTTATCACCTATACTGCAGTATAAAGGATTCTGTAAGATGCATCTTTTAGCTTCAGAAACTGTTCTATCAGCAAAGGTAGAACAGCATTCCCTTTGAAAAGACAAAGGAGTGACAGAGAAAACAAAAAGAGTTACTACTTCAAGTTATGTTTGATTCCTATTCTAGTTGCTTATAAAATATCAATTTTCCAAAAGGAAAAAAGCTATAAAGAGCTTTCATGCTCTGCTGTCAGAGATACCATGGCTCATTAGCACCTCTTCTCAAAGAGGAATTAATTAAGGATAGATTACTTGGAAACCACAATGATGAACATGGCATAGAAAAACAGGGAAGAAGAAACCTACCAAAACATGGTAAATTTGATCTAAGAAGTCCTCTGGGGCATATGCAAAACTAGATGGAGAACTTTGTGTAATAGGAGTATTTTTAATGCAGAGGCAGGAAAAAGTTTTCTTTCTCACCCAATGTACTGGAATGAACCAGTGCAAAGGGTTCAGCTGATGGTACCGTAGCTACAACTGCACCAAACTATGAGCCTTTTTAAAGCTCCTTTGTGGCTAAGATCTTGAATCCCATCTGATAATCAGCAGGATTTTGGATATATCTAGTCTACATGACGCAATCACTTGAGCTAACTGTAAATTGGGTAGATAAAATACCAGAAATAGTTGAGCTGCAAAAACATGACATATGTAGAGAGCTACTTAATCCCACTGGGCAAACAAAATAGTGTATATTTTTTTTCTTTTCTTTTTTTTTTTTTTTTTAAATGCAAGCTAGCTGCTGTCTAGACATACCTGTAGCCTCCTAAACCACTTAGTACTTTGCCACTACACTCATCAGTCATTTTATATGCTTTAGAAAGCCATGCAATGACTGTTTAATTATGCAAAGTGAAGGTATAATTAAATTTCACTGTAACTGTGGGGATTTGAATATGATGAAATAAAATGGGTTTAGTTTTACAGGCTCAGTGTACCACAGAGGATTCGCAAAGCCTTTTGATTTTCTTTTTTCATATCTGTAATTCTCTCTGGGGGAATGAAGAGTTTGGGCCCAAGGTGGCTTTCCATCTTTATGACAGGCAGTGTAGACGTACACTTCTAAAAGTTAGATGTTGCCAAGCACAACTCAAATATGAGATTTGTTTTTCTCTAGGAAAGCTGCCAGCACTGTAATATGTACATCTGGAAGTTCTTGAAACCTTGCAATGAGGACAGTGGTAAAAGCCAAATGAAGAGTCAAAATAAGCAGATCTATAATACAACTTTCAAAAATAGTAGCATGAAACTGGGCACCTAGGCATGTGGCCTGTGTTTATAATGCTGCCTCTTCACAACCATGAGAGCTGCAAGCTACTGTTCTGTAAAATCAAGCTTCTTGCTTAAAAATGGATGTAAGAGATTGGCTTTTCCTTGGTATTTGGAGCTTTTTATCTTCCTCCTTCTGTCAGTGGAGCTGGCTAAGTACCTTCTGTGTACCACTGGGTTGCTTACCACACAGGGTATTGTAGTAGCAATTTGCTTTTGATTTCTCTTTTCTTATTTTAAAACTCATTTTGGAGAGGACAAACTGAAAATTTGTGGGTTTAAAATTCAAATTAAATACTAGTTGAGGTATTGTTGCTTTTCAACTGAATTGTGCTTAGTGGTGATGGGCTGGTAGGTGCTGGCTTTCTTCTGTTTTTCAGCTATGATCCTATAATCTTTAAAGATAAACAGGGTGAGGGATGGTGGTGTTTCATATAGTTGTGGCTAAGAGTCACAGTCCAACATCTGTCTGTGGCATGATTGCCTCCTATTGTGAATGCATTGTACCATGATACGAAATACACAAGTTGCATTACACAGGTGTGAAGGCCAAACTTATAACTCACTTCTTCACTTTTGTTTCTTATGGTGGTGTTTTTTTGGGTTGTTTTTAACTTTTGAGTCTGAAGTTTTTAACCTGGTGGTTGGGTATCTTTTGTTCACTTAATAAAAAAGTTTGGATATAATTTAGCTATTTCCAAAATTGCTGGTTTTGTCTCATGTATGCTCTCTTGTGGTTTAGTGGGGTTTTGTGTTTTTGCGTTTTGTTTTGGTGTTGTGTGTGGTTTTGGTGGTGTGTTTTTGTTTTTTTGTTTTTTTTTTTTTTTTTTTTTTTTTTTTTTTTTTTTTGTAATGGGCTAAGTCAAGAAACTGTTTTGATGTTGAGGCTATTTCTTTCTTCTCAGAATGTCATCACAGTTTATTCTAGTCTTTTGCCTCTATGACCAATATAGATAAACCTGTAATGCCTGGGGAAAATTTCTTGATCACCTGAGAGTTATTCAGAAGCTAAACAAGCTGCAAATTTATTTCTGAGATACATTGCAATGTTTTACTTTAGAGTAGAGGTTTGTTGTTGTTTGTTTATTTTTTTGTTTCTTTTTACATGCTTCTTAATTTGAAAATAGTGTTAATCTCAAATGTCACTGGACTTGCTTTGGAATTAGATAAAGGCTTGCAAAACCAGTGAAAAATGGAGTAGTGTTGTTGGTAACTTCTGTAAATGAGAATTGTTCTAATTTAGCCAGTTGAATATTGAAGCTAATTTTAATCTTTTAATCCTAGTCTGGACTTCACCAGAACTACCACTGTAGTTACTTTGATTTTTTAAGTCAGGTGGATCTGATTTTCTAGATAGATCTGAATTTCTGGGGCCCCACTGCTTCTTTCTTTTTGTTTTCTGTAGTAAAAGCATGACCTTGCTGGAAGACTGAGTAGGTGGATTCCTGTAGTGTTGGAGTCCAGGAGAAGTATTTTTTCTGTGTTACTTTCCAAAAAGATGTGGCTTCTGATTTAAAATGATGTGTGTGTTCTCACAGTATTTATTTTGATGCCTCTGAATTTTCACTGAAAATCATTTTACCAGCAGTGTTTTGTGCTAGAAGTAGACTTGAAGATAGCTCTTAGATAGTCAGAGAGTAATCACCACTGTATGTGAGGTAGCACTTATGGACTGTCCAAAGAGGTAAGCAACTGTTTTTCTGGGAGAAAAAAACAAAAAAACAAAAACCAAAAACCAACCAAACAAAAAAACCAAACCCAAAAAACAAGCCAACAATAAAAAAAATTCAGACTAATTTTTAAGCTGAACACATTGCAAGATCATAATACATTTGGTCATCTTAGTGTGTGACTTGCAATTTTTGTGCAAGCCTGAGACACTAAGAGACACTTTGTATCAACACCAAAAAGCAGGTCTGTGAATGAGAAGGATTTATGCCCAGTACAGAGGTGACTAGTTCCTACAATCTTTCCAAGAGCAATTTCACACTTCATAGTTTCTTGTGGAAGAGTTGTCCAGAAAAGGTTGAATCAATGCAGTGGGAATAGGCTGTTAGGTTGAATAGGATCTCTGTTTTAACTGGACCAAAATGAACCAACATCTGCTTTGCTGTAGTCTTGCTGACATCTACAATGGCGTGTGTAAGTCCCCATGAAATTAGATTGGGCTGAAGCTTGCCCTTACGGGGTTTCTGTTTAGAAGGTTTGCACCTTCCCAAAAAATGGGCAGAAGTCCATCTTAACTCTTGGCATTAGCTGCTCAGTCATCACTTTATTTTGAAGTAAAAATGTCTACAAAAAACCCCCAACCTGGTAGTACCTCGTACAGTAAGTAATACAGGGAAAAAGTACTTTCAATAATAAATTTGCATCAAAGACTTCTAAGTTCCTTTTACTACCAACTATGACTGCCATCATTTTTGCCCTGGTTTTTACAGCTATCATGCCTGGCTAAAGCTGTGATTTCTGTTAGAAGATTGATTGTGGTGAGAGACCAGGCAATAGTTGACAAACAGGTATGATGCAATTACCATAGTGTCTCTTGATTACCTTATTTGGCTTCCCCCAGTGGCAGACAGATCCACAAAATACTTCGTTATTTGCCTGAATAGTAGTGCAAAGCAATGGGTGTCCAGTGGAGAGGACATGTTAAAGGCTGTAAACTTTTAGGACTGTCTGAAGAGACCTTACCAAGATCAGAAGTGAAGGCAGATATTGAGCTCCTTCCTCAGTTTCTTTGTTCTGTGTCTATTGCTTGTTTTTTTCCTTCCTGAGTAGTGAGGATAACTCTTCAAAGCCCAATGCAGTCAGGCCATGATTCCCAAGCTGGTTTTGCATAATCTAGTTTACACCTGAGGCAATATAGCTATATTAATGCAATGCTCTGCCCTAGCTAATTAATTCTGAGATAGCTCAATGTTTCTCAAAATAGCACTGTTAAGCATCTGAATATTTACTTGGGAGGAAGAAGCTGGTGGACTGAAGGGCCATGGTCCCCCTCTCCACTTTTCTTCTCCCATTAGCACCATCCAATTTACATATGTTTGCCTGGGCACCTGATAGGGTTGCAGCTACTTCACTGGCTTTGGTTACTTAGAAACTTTGAGGATAAGGTTTGGGTAAGCACTACGCAAACCAGATGGTGGGTGAGGGTGGAGGAGAGTTAGGAACAGAAATACAGAACAGTGAACAGATTTCTTCACAGTTCTTGTAAAGTCTATTACAGGGTCAAAATAAGAGCCCAAATTCCTTGGTCTGGAGACTGGTGTCTTACCAGTATTGTCTGAAGTCAGGGACTTTTTTATGTCTTATTCCTTGAACTGATGTGCTCACTTCATGTATAGCTATTACCTTTCAGAGAATTTGAACTGGATTTGGTCTTTATGTCCAAACAGTTTAGAAGCTTTCTAATTGCAATGGTTCTCATCAGGAAGGGTCAGGAGGAATGACATTTTTCATAGTCAGTCTCGTTCAAAACTTGGCTGTGGTTCATGCATAACAACAGCAACAATTTGCATTTATATAGCATCTTTCATCCCTTAGGATCTCGCAGTGCTTTATAAACCATATGTGGAAATAACTTGACTGAAATAACTGTTAAAAATGTCCCTTGAAGCTCCACAGCCTGTGGGATAGCTGAGTAGATACATGCAGTCCAGCACTGCTACACAGCTGACAGAGAAAGGCATTGGGATGGTGCTGTTTCTGCCAGGCAGAGCTAGTATGTGAAGGGGGAAAAAGAGTTAAGTTGCATAGAGAACATTTGGCTTGACTTTGAGAGGATACTATCCCTACAAAAAGAGTGGTAATAAAATTTCAAGATCACTAGTAATCAGGGCTTTGTTTTTCTGCTGCTTCTGCAGCATGACACCTCTGACAGTACAACACATTATTGTACTGGCTCAAGTGTGAACAGATCCATACACTTAATTCTTCACGCTATCTGGAATCAGTACGTACATATTTGGGGGAGATGCATGCTAATAAATTATCTGGTAATATTCCTGTCCAAGTATCAGGTGAACCTGTCCCTGCTTCAATCTGACAATACTAATATGCAGGTTTTTTTGTTACATAGTGCCTTCTCCTAAAAAAACCCCAGCAAAAACCAAAACACAACAAAACAAACCCATAAACAAACTTGTATAGTTTTACACATTCTGCTTGCTTAAAGAGCAGTGATGAAGACAGTTTATTAGCACAGAATGAGATGAAGGTGATATCTACTAGAAGATTTAGAATAAATGGAGGAAGTTCAGTTAATCAGATAAAAATGTGTGTTGTTCTCATGACTAAATTAATCACCTCAATTACTGAAAAGTAAGTTCTATACATTTCCAGATTGTCCTTTGACAGTGCCTAGCAGTGAGAGAGTAAAGGATGCAGTGACTGGCTTTCTGCAGTCTCAACTTGTCCCAGTGCTTTCCAAGGTGACTGTGAGGTTATACTTTTTTTTTTTTTTTTTCACTGTCATAAGAAGAAATTAATTTAGAGATGAATGTAGCCTACCAAATGTGCCATTAGGTTTGTCTTTCTTAAGCACTGGACATATAATTCTTATTAGGGAGCAGGCAGAGTGTTAATATATGGCTAGAGTCAGAAAGTGACCCATACCCTGGAGCACCCAGTGATACTAGCAGTGGTATGTTCTTTTTGTACACCTTAATAATCTCTATGGGGTGCTTCTCCCACTGTCCTCAAGGACATCTGTGGCAGTGGCTGGCTGGCTTCAGCAAGAGTTGGTGTTGCTCATCCTCATCTACATTTAGTACTGTATGGACCACCCAAGAAGTGATTATTCATCACTGCCATCTTTGGTATGGCACTCATAAAAGCGAGGACAAGCATTTTTGCAGGGAACTATGTGCTGGAGAATGGTGTAGACAGTAGAGCTAGCTTTAAGGAATGATCCCAAAGAAAATGGAATTATTAATGCCCATAGAGATGGTAAAAAAAAAAAATATTCCCCTGACGACATCATTTGTCTTCTGTGAGAGGAGGGCTGACAAGTGCCCCCAATAAAGCCTATTATTGTTACTGTTAAAGTGCAAAATGTTGTAATAATAAAAGGCTGAGAAACTGACTGCTTAAATGGCAGTTTACCTCAAATCTTTCCCCAGTCATAAAGTGTCTTCTTTTTTCCACGTGTTTTATATATTACTCCTAGGACCAGGGGAACTATTTGTAATAAGGTGTTTAGTTCTCGTCACTAATTTGCTCTGAGGGGAAAAAAATGCCTGTAATCTTTAGTTAATCAGCACTGCTTTACTTAAACCATATTTAAGAAACAGCTGGAAAGTGGTTTGAGTGTGTGTGTTGGTGTGGGTTTGTTTTTTTGGGTTGTTTTTTTGGGTTTTTTTTTTTTTTTTTTTCCCCCTAGCTTTGCCTGCAACTAAATATTTGTTAGCAGAAGTTTCTGTTTTGTTCTATGAATTGGGTTCCATGAATTGTGTAGGATTATTTCAGTTACTTGTCTGGATGATTGAAAATGAAGAAAGTGTAAAAGGGGAATGCTTCAGTCTGCATAAGGGACAAGATACATGACTATAAAATTGTGTCACAGAGAAAAATAGAGAATAAAGTAGTGAAACTCCTTGCCATGGGGTGTTGCATCAACTGAAAATTCATATGGTCCCTAAAGTAAATGGGCAAGCTCATGGCAGCAGTAAAACAAAAAAAATAGGTCTTCCTACACCCAGATTTGCTGCATTTGGTTCATGAGGTCCTCAAGCTACAAATCAGGTGAGAGCATGGTCTTGAAGGGCTGTCATTACAGACTTGCACTGTTCTTGTCGTCTTCACTTCACTGCTGATTAGCTGGAGACAGGTTACTAGGCCAGCTGGACCTTTGGTGTGGCCAAGTGCATTGTTCTTCACTTACTGGATTTTGTTGCCCAGACAAATCATGCCAGCCTGTCAAATTTGCAGGTGCATGTAGTATGAAGTGTAAGACTTGAGCTTTCCAGAATTGCTCACAGTAAAGGGAAAAAAAAAAAAAAGATTTCATAGAATCACAGAATGGTAGGGATTGGAAGGGACCTCTGGAGATCATCTAGTCCAATCTCCCTCCTAAAGCAGGTTCACTTAAAGAAGGTTGCACAGTATCACATTCAGGCATTGTTTGTACACTTCACAGAGGGAGATTGAAAGATGGGGGGATTCTTGATATCCTCGTCTGACTGCATCGTGGCCCCTTGTGCAGGTGGACTGAATCTGAAGTGAATTATGAATGGTACAAAAGTTGTCCGTCCGTCCCCGAGCTGCCTTTGAGCTGAAGTCACAGTCAGAGTGGGAGGAGTGGGTATCCTCAGGCGGGATCCTGACCTGGAAAGCACCTCTGCTGCTGTTTCTGTCTGTGGAATAGAGACAGACCCCCTAGATAAACCGGTGTTTCAGGATATGATTAGTAAGAAACTTCCCTTCTGCTTCCTTGCCACCTGCCCAATCTAAATGCTTTGACTAGCTTAAGGGATACCTTGGGGCAAAGCATTGTTTCTGATTCTTGGACTTGGTGGGACAGACTTGTAGGTTTCTCTGTGCTGAGAGGTGTTTTGAGTTGCTGTATTATAATAAAATTCTGCTTCAGCCTCTTCTTTTCTCCCTTTTCTCATCTGTCCCTCTCTGCTGAACAAACTGAGCCTGTGGGACCCCTGGAGCATTCTGTGGTTATTTTATTCATAGATTTAGCCCCTTTCTTAGTGCAGTAGCTTCATCAAATATTTTTCAAGGACAACTTTGCTCCCTAAAGGTTTGCTCGGCAGCAATGACTGTCTCATCTAGGGAATCTATTCTGATTAATTTGACTTTAGCTTTCTTACTGCTCTAGTGGAGTCCAAATTTGTCAAGGACTTAAATATATATACACTCACACCAGAGAAGTTTTACAAAAAGCCAGAACTCAATGAGCTGTCTCCTAATTTTATGAAGAGGCTCACCCTTTGGAAAAGGACTGCTCTTATCAGCCTGACCAGAGCAGAATGCAGCAAAAATGAAGATTTGAAGCTACAAACTCTCTGGTTTCGGACATAACATCAAAATAGTCAGGGGAACGAGATGATTGATTGATTGTAAATTAAATGTGCCAGTGTTGCTGCCGTATTTCTCCGTGGCGCCGGTGCGAGGCGCGGCGCGGCCGTGCAGCCAGCGGGGGGCGGTACCCCCCCGGCAGCGGTGGCCGGACCGCCTCGGGGCGGCCCCCGCTGGTCAGGGCTGCAGCGGCTGGCTCTGCTACCCAGCCCGGTGCTGGCTGAGCGCGGCTGGCAGTCCGAGCTTTCTGCTTGCGGCATGGCTTTGTTCTCTTCATTAACAAGGAAGGGCACTGGCTGGGTTTCCCTTATAGCCTCAGTCAGGATGTGCAGCTTCTTCGGACATCTTGACGTTTTCTCAGGATTTTCTCCCTCTCGCTATTTGTTTCAGTTTCTGCTATAGAAACACGCCTATTCTCGCACTCCATTCTCTCAGATAAACCTTGTTTTTATAGATCCATATTTATTCTTACATAGGTCTTTCTTAACTGTACTCCTTGCTCATAAAATACAGCTTCTTCAGCAACACTTGAGCACTTTGCTGTCTTAGTTTAGCTTATTTAAATTGGACGTGAGAATGGAATTCGTAAAGAATTCCAAACTAAAAACTTTCCTGCTGTCATAAGCCAATAGAGGCATCACTTTCTTGCAGAACTAAAAGAAAAACTGAGAGAAAATTAGAGGAGAGAGCAATCGGACGTTTAGCTAAGAGCATCCCTTAAGATGCTGGCAGGGTCTTGAATGATATCAGTAAACCAAAGGTTATAATGACTGGAAAACACCTTTAATGATGGGCTATGATGAATTTCTAACCCCCAAAGAAAATAAATCAATCTGCTGTTTAGCTCTGGTGTCCCTGCTTCCTCTCCCATAGTAAATGGGAGCTTATTTAAAAAAACAAAATAAAACAAAACCAACAAAAGAACCAAACCATAAAAGGAGAAATGAAGGTAAACCTAATCTTCTTCATCCCATGTCTGGAACTAATATTGAACTGCCGTGAGTTAACTATAGCCCTTATAGGCATCTTTTTGAAATTCTTGAGCTGCCTTTGAAAAGAAATTTCTCTACCCATCCCTTCATGGGAAGAGGCTGTGGAGCTCTTTGTACAACCTTCAGAGAAGGTGGCTATAAAGTAGCTTTTTTTCCTTTAGCCCTTTATATTATCTGTCCCTATAGAGCCGTGTATGCCTTATCACACAGTGTGCTTCACCTGGCCCTGTGATTCAAATCCAGTCTGTGGGATACCTTTGCCTGACTAGCTGCCTTTGCCACAAAGGCTTTTACTGTAGAGTTGCTCAGCAGGTTAATACCTTCCCTTAATCCTACCTTGTTACGTGCTTCCCACCCTCCTCTGCTATTCAGTCCATGTGGTACCAAAAATATTCTTTACGCAACACCTGAGGATATCCAAGTGTAGAAACATGACCTGCAGTGGGTGACTCACAAGAAGGATCCCAAAGCTGGTATTAGAACAATTCACTGAAATTGGGCCGATTCCCCAGAGCTCAGGAGGACTGATCCTCAGTAGTATTTTTCCTCTAGGTCAGCACAGAAAGGCAGATTAGTTTCCCAGTGTTCTGAACTACAGAGCCTTTCTAACTTGCTGTTTGGGTTGCTTGCCCGCCTTTCATTTTAGGGTTGCCTGTAGTTTTGGAGGGTCTCACTCCCAAGAGCATGCTAGAGCTGGGACTGCTGTGTCTTTTAGGTCACTTGGTGCTGTTGGTATTATCACTTTATTACAAACAAGAATATAATGAGATTGATTCCGGCTAGTTTGGGACAAGTAGAGAGGGGCTGTTCAGAGCAGCAGACTCCAGATGCTTGCCTGTATGGTGCATAACCTTTCCTTAGTTGTTCAAGGGTAGCATGAAAGGTGGATGCATTTGACAGAATTAGCATTCCTCCACATCTTCTGAATAATTTTACTATTCTGTAGGAGTTAATTTTGTTTGAATTTCTTCCTGTTGTTTTCTTTCCCAATCCCCACTGCTTAGGAGGTCAGCAGAAAGCTACAGCTTGCCTCATATTTATTCAGTGGCTTTTTCAGATAAGCATCTGTCTCTTCAGACATCTCACATTTAACCCCTTATGTTGGGTAGACCTTTACTCGGCTTGGAGATAATTTGCTTTTAGTGTTGTCTGTAGTCTGCTTATGACATTGAATTTGGAGGAAGATTTCTACCTCATGGGGTAGACATTTTTCAAGGGAATGTTGTATAGTTTTTTTCTTTTCTGTTAGACATCTTGTAGTTCCCACAGAAGTATAACCTTTAAACCAATATGTTCTGTGTTAATATATCTAAAAATAATTGTATTAAAAATATCTATACCAGACTACTGGTAGATTCAACACAGGTTTCTTCCAAAGGAATAAGATAATCAAATCAATACTTCTCCCCAGGCCAGCTTTATTACTTTTAAGCAGCTTTTTTTATTGTTTAAAAAAATGTGTATCTAGCAGCCATAGCTGTGTCTTAGGTAATAAACAAAAAGTTCAACAGAAAGTTGGCTAACAGTTTAACCTCCCAATTTTTTTGTGGGGCAGAAAATTTTCATTTTATTTTGTCTTTGAACATAGTGTTTTAATAAGACTCCGCTGTTGTCTGGCATGTACTTTTGTCTCCACAGAGTGAATTGTGGGTGAGGGAGGGGCAGACTTCCAGCAACCTTATTCCAAGGTACACCCAGCTCTGAATACCCAGTGCCTGCATTTAGGCTGTGAGGAAAAATCATTCCCTGGACTCCTTGGTTTCCTCTGGTGCTAAATGGAAGAGAAAGTGGTAATAGAGATGTAGTCCAGGTGTTGGGTCTTGGGATCCTTGTGAGCCATAGGATTCATGTACTGTGTTGCCACAGCTGGTGTCTTCAGGAGGAGGAACAAGCAGCAGCCAGTCCTGGGTGCAGATGCATACACAGAAAATAGCCCTGCAATGGGAATTCTCTGCAGCTTTTTCCCCTTGGTCCCTCTTTGTGTGAACAGACCTGATAAAGCCACTGTATGCACAGTGCATGGGTTTTTACGTTTCTGTTGTGTGCTCATGAGCGAGGACAAATATGGTAGAACTGCAGCTGCAGGTAATATTTTTCAGCCAAAACATTTCATTTTCCCACTGAAAATCAAATCCGCATTTGAATATTTTAGTGAGGGGGTTACTGATTTATCTTCAGTAGTGCAGAGTACAGTTGAAGACCTGTAACTGGCAGTGTTCTCCAGGGGTTAGTACTGGGTCCAGTCTTATTCAACATCTTCATCAATGACCTGGATGAAGGGATAGAGTGCACCCTCAGCAAGCTTGCTGATGATACAAAACTGGGAGGAGTGGCTATACATTGGAAAGCTGTGCTGCCATTCAGTGAGATCTGGACAAACTGGAGAGCTGAGCAAAGGGGAACCTAATGAAGTTCAGCAAGGGCAAGTGTACAGTCCTGCACCTGGGGAGAAACACCACCATGCACCAGTACAGGTTAGGGGTTGACTTTTCTGGAAAGCAGCTCCATGGAGAAGTATTGTGGAGTCCTGATGGACAATAAGTTATCCATAGGACAGCAATGTGCCCTTGTGGACAAGAAGGCCAATGGTATCCTGGGGTGCGTAAAGAAAAGTGTGTCCAACAGGTTGAGAGAGGTTCTCCTCCCCCTCTACTCTGCACTAGTGAGACCACATCTGGAGTATTGTGTCCAGTTCTGGTCTCCCCAGTTCAAGAGAGACAGGGAAATACTGGAGACAGTTCAACAGAGGGCTATGAAGATGATTAGTGGACTGGAACATCTCTCTTATGAGGAAAGGCTGAGACATCTGGGGCTGTTTAGCCTGGAGAAGACTGAGAGGGGATCTTCTTAATGTTTACAACTATCTGAAGGGTGGGTGTCAAGTAGAAGGGGCCAATCTCTTTTCAGTCGTGCCGTGTGATAGGACAAGGGGCAATGGTGTCAAACTGGAACACAGAAAGTTCCACCTCGACATGAGGAAAATCACTTGTGAGGGTGATGGACCCCTGGAACAGGCTGCCCAGAGAGGTTGTGGAGTCTTCTTCTCCAGAGACTTTCAAACCTGCCTGGATATGTCCCTGTGTGGCATGTCCTGGGTGATCTTGCTCTGGCAGGGGGGGTGGACTTGATGATATCCAAAGGTCCTATCCAACCCCTACCATTCTATGATTCTGTGATGTTCTAGAAAAAGGGATGATGTATTTAATGTTAATTTGTTTTCTGTGGATTTTTGTTATTTGAAACAATGCATCAATCAGAATTTGCTGAATTTTTTTTTTTTTTAACAAAATAATACAAACATTGGAATTAAATTAAACATTTCTTGTTACCCTCCAAAAATGTTATTCTTCTTTCCCTAACAATTTGGAAAGGACTTGTGAACAAACCCCCAAAACCTATATTTCTATAATTTTAAAGACTGGCCTACAAAGGGTCGTTTTAATATACTACAGATTCATAAATTAAGAGAAACCACCTTTTATTCTTTCTAGTACTTCTGTAGAGTGATTGTCCAAAATGCACATTTAAGTCCTTTGTGGACATCTGAGAACACTTTCAGTGAGAGAAAATTCTAATTTATTTCTAAAATTATGAACTTGAAAATTTATTTAGAAATTAGAAATTAATACTTATTTGGAAATTTGGTTAAATTTTAAGAAAATGAAATTAATTAAACCTTCCTTATTTTATGAGAGCAAATGCAATACAAGCCACAGAGGGATCCTAAATCCTGGCTAAAGAAAGCTTTCATTTGTTTTAAGGCACAGGAATTACCTAGTGCTGAACAATAGTTATTGGTACTGTCACTTGCAATTAGGGCTAATATATGTGTGTAATCTATGTAACTAGATGAGTGCTAGATAGAGTGCTAAAGAATTAAAGTCTTGATTTTCAGAGCAGTCTATTGAATTAACAACTTTGTTTATTGTGCTTGCAAACTCTGCCTTTCTTTGTTTACCAAGAGTAAATATTTCTACAGATGTAAACACATGTCTTGGTGTACAGTGGTAGAATTCAGATTAATACCTTCGCTGGACTATATTAAAATAGCTGTACTATTTTTATGATCGTTTCCATCCAAGGATCACAAAGAATGTAATATATCCACTTGCAAACTGGGCTGCTTTAGCAAGGAAAACTGCACTTTCTTTAACAACTTCCACCCTCATTTGTAATGAGGCACATGCTTTGGTTTAGAAATTATTGCAACCAAGTGACTGAGAAGCAAAAGTTAATGACATCATCGCCATGTCTGGCATTGCCAGGAGAAAAAAATTGCTGTGCCATGTTCATTTTTTTTACATCTAGCAGCATCCCAGGGAAGCAATACTGGCTCATAGTGAGGGGTGGGGTAGGTACCTCTGTGCAGCACAGAGGAGGTGCTCTGCAGATGTCAACACATTTCCAGTGGTAGCATACACTGCAGGAGGCAAAGGTATGGGTGTTCCACAATCCCCATTTGTCTCTTGAGAAATCTATACCTAAAAGGGAGAAATCTGTGAGTGTCTTTGTGTTGAGATGCTAATCTCAGAGAAACTGGCCTCATTATAGACAAACTATTTTCATTTTTGACCTTCTGCAAGTATTAGGTTCTAACCATGCATGGGCACTGTTGAAGCAGCCATATCCAGGCAAGCTGTGCCACTCTCCCTAACTGCTGCTGTTAGAATTAGCTGTCAACAAAGCCAGTAGCTACAGTCACTTGAGAAATACTGTTTTTAAAAAGGGATTAATCTGTCTTTTCTCCTTTTACTTTCATCCCCACATTACTCACCCTGAAAGTTTTATACTGACATCAGCAAGTATCAGTCTGATTTTTGTCTTATACATGCCATGAGTATCAATCACTTCAGTTCTGAAAAAATAATTCTAAACTTGCCCTATCGTTCTTTTGATCTCAGTGAAACACATTTTTCTGACTCCTCAATGCAGTTAAGCCCCTTTCTTTGTAATTTTTTAAAAGACTGAATCTTAAAATGCACAAAACAACTGCAGTCAGCCAGCTAATTCAGAGCCTGAGCATGACACTGGATGCGAGTTAAGTACTTTGCTTCTCAAGATCACAACTTTCCTAAATATTTTTTTTTCATTTGTATTTAAGGTTGCTTAAAAAGAATAACCATACCCAAACACAATATGTAACATTTAAACAAGAGAGCACAGTTTATTTTTTTTTTCTTGTTAATTGTTGGTTTTTTTTGTTTTTGTTTTGTTTTGGTTGTGTGTGGGGTGGTTTTTTTTTTTTTTTTTTTTTTTTTTTTTTTTTTTTTTAATGTGTTACATATAAATTTTTCT
>JANHGN010010256.1:8486-29642 GCA_024605025.1 Megaceryle maxima | reverse complement strand
AAGGCTGGATGAGGCTCTGAGCAACCTGCTCTAGTTGAGGCTGTCCCTGCTCTCATCAGGGGGGTCAGACTAGATGACCTTGAGAGGTCCCTTCTGGCCCAAACCATTCTATGATTCTATAATGCTACTGAGGGGGCATGAAAACTAAGTACCAAATGATGTAAAATTCTTCTATTTGGGATAAATTTCCTATGGAGAATAGCATTATTAGTAATGAAGTCATCTCAGATTTCTAGATCATCACCCAAAAATGCCTAGTATTTGCAGTAAGAAAGTCACCACTAACATAAGGAGGTGATTTTTAAATACAACCCAGGACCCTAATTTTTACAGAAATAATGCTTTCTGACCTTTTATGACCCGCTTTGTTCCCAGACAATTTGTTCCCACTTGTTAATTCTGCAGTTCCTTATATCTTAAGGCATTTTACTAATTGCATTTCTGCAGGATACCAGATGTACTGCCACTGGTCAACAGAAAAGCAAAAGCTAAAGGACTACCAGCCTTTTCTTCTACATATAGAAGAAGGCTTATTTTTTTCATCAGTTAGCTTAGTATTTCATGGGCATGTGTAAAAAGTTGAACAAGAAGAAAATTCTGATGAGATATTGTCCACAGCTGAACTGTTGTGGAGTAATTACAGAGCTTTAACTTCAGACCATCTTTTATTTTACACAGTGTAATAACTCACAACAGCCTCACAAATAGGTATAGCTAAAGTGGTGTTAAATCTTAGTGTGGAAATACTTGGTTAAAAAGCTGCTGGTCTGAATACCATCCAGTATCCTATCTGTGTTTCTCCTTGGGAAAAATAAAGTTGTTCTTTATTCAGCGTTAGAAGGGTCGATTCACTCCAATTCAAATACAATTAGCAAAATTGTTACGCAAGCTGCCATTGCCAGATCTTTATAGTTGGTAATACCTCAGCCAAAGTACACACACTTTTCTGTTTCCAGTATGACTTTGCAAGGCTATCAATTGGAAAGAGCAGTTTTCTGGTTGTGCAATAAATCTAATCGTAGCCAGAAATTAAGGACACAAACATAAAACCTCAACCTTGTGTTTGACCTCAGCTTTCACAGTAGCGATGATACTTCAGGGTAACCTACAAGGGGATTTAACTGCCCTTTTTTTCTTGTTTTGCTTTTCTTGATGTGCAGGAGCAATATGAGAGAGCTAGACTCATGATTTTTTCTAGCCAAGATGTGTGCTTCCTATAAAGATGAGATGTCAATCTTGTTCTGGGAAGCAATACACATATGAGATATTAACTGGGGGCACTACTTGTCACATGTGGCTTGATTTCCATTCTCTAGTTAGACATCAATTTCTTGCGCTTATGTCCAACCTCAGCCTCCTGCATTTCAAAGACTGGCCAACACAGAGGGACCCAGTGTTCCTAACTCTGGATTTCTCAAGCAAATTGCCAGGTACAGATCCCATGTTTAACTCTATTCCTGACGCTGTGAGTCTTCTGTCTCTTACCCCCAAAGCAACCCCCCTAATTACTTGGATAAATCCCTTCTGAGTCTATCTTGCTGTTTCCTAATAAAATGGTTTCCTAACAATAGCTTTCAGAAATATCTGTGGTGTTAAAGTAATGGGCACAGGCTTGGTACAGGAATTTCTTACCCATGAAGATGTGAGAGTTACAGGTTTGTTTGTTTTCAAACAGACTTTTGAACATAGTTCCTGCGGTCTGCTCAAACTATTCACCACCAGCAAATCCTGGGCTTCCTTTGAAGCCTGAGGCCAGACAGCCCCTCCAGACTTCCGCTTCAACTGGCTTGTTTCTGGTGGTACAGACTCTCTTTTACTCAAGAAAGCACTTTCTTTTTGGATGAGATGGTTTCTAACTTAGGGTTTCACTGGCAGCTGACAACAGAAATACAAGAGCGGGCATCACACACTTCTGGTCTGTCTGCAATAGCTCAGGAAAGGACCTTGACTTAAAAACGGGTAATCACACTTTTGGTCTAGGAATTCATTCTCTCGGTAAGGTTTGATTGTATCAGTGTGACTGGAAAGTAAAAACGTAGTATTTCAGCCAGTCTGAAATAGTAAGGATTTAAAAGCAAACCAGCCTTTCTGGCAGAACCTCACTCTCCTCTTCCCACTATTTTTCCTTCTTTGCTCCCTTCAGCCCTCAGTCTCACATGAGGGCAACTAAACTTTGAGCCACACAAAGCTAGATAAAGCTTGCTTCGTATCCTATTTATACTTCTCAAGGTAGTAAGGTCACCAGAGAATGATGTAAGAAATGTTTTCCCCCAAACTTACTGAAAACTTCTGTACTCCTTTTTGGCCCAGTCAGCACAATAGGTAGGAACCAAACTGTAATTTCAGCCTGGACCTCCTTCTTAACCCCTCCCCACAATGGGAGTTACCACTCCTGAGCTGTAAAAACTCACCGCATTCTCTAAGCACCGGATTGTAATTAGCTCTACGGAGCCGGTTCACTGTGAAAATGAAATTCAGGATAATGTCAATATATTCATCCATTAACCATAGTTCAAACTTACTCAAGTCTTGCTGGCCTCCTACATCATCCGTGAAACATTCTCCTTATTCAGCAAAGAACCCAGTTTGAGTTTACAGTATTTTCCTGCAGCAGCCTTCTCTGCTAATCTGTTCCAGAAGTTTATCATTTATTACATATATTATCTGTACCTGCCAGCTCTGCTTTTTTTCCTTCTGAAATGAAACAGCTCATTTCTCCTAGATCTTAACAACAGTAGAAACACACACATAGCTTAAGCTTTTCTGTCATTTCAGCTCTTCATGTCAATGCACATCAAGACCCTTTGATGTGGAAGGAAGCACCCCAGAAACAAGGTAGATTTTACAACACCTTGGGACCCGGAGTTCCCATATTGCAAGTTACGACGCTACGTAGCAAAGAGTTAAGCACCGAGCGACCAACTCAGAAACACTGAAGTGTTTTGTTTTGTTGTTCGGTTTGTTTTTTGGTTTTTTGTTTTCCTTTTTTTCTCTTTATGTAAAACACCACTTACTTCAGAGCTGAGAAGCTCTGATACCTCATCTGTTAGTAGCTGACAGGAAAGCTGAACTCAATTTCCAGAAGTGTTTTTACACTCAATATAATATTACTGAGACTCCTCTACTGCAAACTCGTTTCTTTAAGCTTTGAAGGATCTCTTAGAGAGCAGTAATTGCCATCTGCCGACCAAGCCGGGAACGGTCTACTTGTCTGCAATTTATTTCCTCGTCTATCTGGCTAAATTTGGAAATGGATTTGTGCAAAGGAGATAGTGCTACGTGGGAGCAGGACAACGCAATGAGCAGCTGAGCCTACACACTGGGACAGAAGCGTGCCCGTACTTCCCTGTCACATGCTGGAAAGGGAGAGGAAAACTGCAGAGGGGAAGGTGGCTTCAGGGGATCCATGGCATTGCTATGGTTCACTGAGATGTTGATTTAGAAACAGAGAGACAGCAAAATTGTTATCTCCTCATCTGGAAATGAGGAGAAACTTGACATTTTGTACTTTTGAGTGACAAAAAGAGAACATAGGGGAGGCAAACCCTTGTGTTGCTGGGAGAGGAAGGCTAGGTCTCTGCACATTTCTGTTTCCAGATCAGAGGCCGTTAGAAGCAACAGGCAGGCACGACAGTAATCCCTGACCATTCTTGCCCAAAATCCTGTGTGGCACAGCATGCTCATCCCCTGACTCTCCCCTCTCATCTGCTTTTTTCACAGCTGTGACTTTTTATCTCCCAAGCCCTTGTTTCCAAATTCATTTCACAACCCACCCCAAAGAGTCAAACCATTTCTTCTCATTATTTCAATCCAGAACCCCCAACATTTCCATCTTCTTTTTCATCCTTCCCTAAATTCTCTTTCCTCCCAGAACTTCCTTCTTTTCTCCTACTCCCGCACTCCTCCGCATCTCCAGCCTTCCTACTCCAGGAAACCTCAGCCCATTGGGCACACCTCCTGCCCCTAGTCCTTAGTGCAGGCCCTACATGGGCCCCAGCTGCTCGATTTCTCCTGCTCCACCTGCTCAGAACAACTCTCTCTCTCTAAAGTCATCCTCAGTAAGACACAGGAGGCAGAAAAGCATGACAAGCCTTGGGAAACAGAGAGGCGAGGCAGCTTTACCTTAATACTTCTTCTCTGGTAACTACCCATTAGGTGGCAGAAGACAGAAATTGGATCACCCCCCTTAGTCTTGTCATCTGCATGCTGAACAAACCCAGCCCTGTCAGCCTCTGCTCACGCAGTATGTGTTCCAGCATCTTGGTGACCCTCCCTGAATCCTCTCCGGTTTGTAAATACTCCTTCTGCTGCGGGGTGGCCCAAACCAAGCACAGTACTCCAGACACGGCCCCATAAGTGTAAAGTGCAGTGGAATAATAACTTCCCTCCACCTGCTGGCCATGCTTTCAGTAATACAGACCAGTATGTGGTTAGGCCTCACTGCTGCAGATGCCCATTCAGCAGGTTGCTCAATAGCACCTCTCTGCAAAGGTAATTTTTATCTTGTGCATCCCCAGCCTGCACTGGTGCATGGGCTTATGAAATCCAAGGTTCAGGATTTTGCATTTACCTTTATTAAAGTCCATGATGTTTTTGCTGGCCATTCAGAAGGAACTTGCTAAGATGGAAGAATGACTCGTCCCACCCTCCAGCAGACTGACTGCCTTCTGCAATTCAGTGTCATCCATGAGCTTCATGAAGGTACAGACCATCTCACTGCACAGGTGGTTAGTAAAGAAGAAAAGCAGTAGCTTCCCCTTAGCGTTCCCTGGCCCCTATGGAATGATGATAAATAGATTTGCCCTATCACTCATAATATTTTCTGGTAGGAATTCTGTAGCTTAACTGCATGTATGAAAAAATGCATCCTTTTATGTGCCACTTATTTCCTCTAAACTTCATTGGATAATCCCAAACTAGCCGTCTCCATACAAAACCAACCTTTTTCTACTAACCATGGCCATGTCATCTGTTGATTCATATAGCTTTGTAATATTCCCCTTCAGTTATCTTTCCCAGGCAGAAGACCTGATTCAGGCATTCTTCCTGTAGAAGCCATTCCATATCTTTTGATCATGTTCGCCCTCCTCTGACCTAGTTCTGTTACAGCCCTTCTCAAACTGAACTGCACACAGCAGTCAGGGATGGACACGCTTTGAGTTTATACAGCAGCAGATTTTTGTACTCTACTTAATTTTTCTCCTACCGATTCTTGTTTCCCCATACTAATATTTAACATTTCCTTTGCTTTTTGCCTGTATCAGAGGGACTTTTTAATTCTTTAATATATTCTGAAGGTCTCGTTTACAAATAGCCATGGTTAGGTCAGAACACCGAGCTATTAAGCTCACATCAGGTGTGTTCATCATTTGTACATACCAACACTGAATTTAATTTGAGTGGCATTAAAAAAGCACCCTCAGGAGAGCCTTCTGGATCTCTCTGGAGGTGACGCTCACCTTTACAATGCCAATTTATCCAACGTCGTCAGCCAACTTCATCTCATCATGCTACCAAACTAAAAACTGTGGAAGAATTTGAATATAGCCAGTAACTGGAAAACAAAATAGCAGTTTAAAATTAATACTGAGAAACAGCTATGTTAAAAAAAAAAAAACCAAACCCTTCTCTAGGTACATAAAATAATGGTGTCTCATATGTTGTTACCATTAGAAGGGAGAGATTTAGGACATATTTGTCTCCTTCTCCAAAACAAAGGCACAATAATGACAAAATACAACAAACTGCAGATTAGCTCCAAACTCAAGTACTTTATAAACTGCAGGTATCCTTGTGCTTGGAAACAATGGGAAAAGTATTGAAATAAAGCTCTGCTGAGCTTCTCGCTCTTCTCATACTCTTTTCCAAAGCATCCAGAACTGGACACTTATGCTCATTTTAAACTTTCAGGGTGAAGCACAAATGCAGTTCCCTGCTACCACAGACACTGCAGTTCATTTTCCCCTGCTGGGGGAAGTCACACAGACAACCCATCCAGCGTGCAAGGAGCGAGTCTTGCCTTTGGAAAAGTCACTTTCTACATCACGTCTCCTCAAGTGTAAAGAACTCTTGATGTGAATTGAGTGTGGTTGTTCTGGCCTTGTGACGTGGCTACAAAATTTGGAATGGGTAGAAGTAAAAATGTCAAAGCACTGTGCTTCCACTTAACTGAATTGCTTTTTCTCCAGTTTATGAAATAGCATCAATGATTGCATTACCAGCATGTTATACTGAAAATAAAGGTATGAAATGTTTACAAGATCACAAATTGACTTTCTCCTATCCCCAGAATTTTCATTCAGTGGGAAGCTTTGGCTTTTCATTCTAAATTGGAACACTGCAAGGTTTACAAATGTTGCAATTCCCTGAAATTCTGTTTTCCTAATGGATCATTCCTCATCCCAGAGTGACTATGAAATGCCAGTGTGTTTGTCTGGAAAGGAAAGGTTTGTGGCACTTAGAAGCATTCACCTCATAAATATCTTTATTCATACTACTGCTGATCCCTACTGATCCCACTGAAATCTCCCCCTCAGCAGAAGTCAGAGCGGCAGTGAGCTCACTTAGCATTTCTGGCCCATGGAAGCTGGATCCAGCAATTCTCATATCCCACACCCTAACTATCGATCTAAAATAACAAACCACTTTAATCACACAAGTACTTCTTGGCAAGCGCAAAATACAAAAAGGGAATAATGATTCTCCAAACAAAGAACCAGGAATGCTTGTTCTCATTAAGGGCTTCCCTTGCATTTTGCTCAGCAACACTAAGAAACAGGATTCCCCAGGGCAGACTGCGTTCAACACTCTTCTGCAATGTGATTGCAAGTAAACAGGAGTTCTTGAAAGATAAGATCATAAGGCACCTTTGGTTTTGTTTTTAAGAAGCTACTGCAATACAGGAAAGTCATGTTCAGTCTCTGTGCTATTTCAGCATCTTGGTGAGGACTTGTTCTTTACAGTGTTTTTCAGTATGCCTAGCACAACAGGGTTTGGGGATCTTCCTCCGGGGAAGGTGGGTATTACTGTCCTACAATAAATAAATCCTTTTAAGCGTTCCAAACTTGTTCTTCTTGAAGATTGGGCTGTGATTTGTTTAAGAATAGAATAAGATTTAAGACAAATCTCTCCATAAGTATGCTATAAAACAGATTGTGTCAAGTAAATATGAAGTTTGGAAGTTGTGGTTGGGTTTCTTTTAAGTAAGTCTCAAAGGGACCTAAGTCCTTTTACAAATGGAACACGATCCTCAGGCAGGAGTGCTATGTCACTTTATACTGCAGTGGAGACCCACACAGCTATGGGTATGTGGGGAGGGGAGAACTTTCTCCGTGAGACATACAGGAAAAGGTCTTAAAAGTCTTGCTCCAACTTTCATAACTGATGATTCTTTCTCCCCTTCTCACACAGGTTTCAAAATTGGGTTTGCAGATATGGGTAAGTATCATAAAAGTTTCTATCTCTCCTTTTACTATATTCTGAGTCAGCCATCTAGTTCAATGTCCAAGAGGGGACTTAGAAGATCAGAAAGTTTCTGAGTTCAGTCATCTGGTTTTGGCTGTGAAAAAACACCTCCACTAGTGAGTGTCCTTGTCCTGTCTTAACAGTTTGCCCGTTCTTTCTTAAAACTCATTTGCTTTGCTGACAGGAGTTAGGCCCATGGAAACTTGGTCTTTACCTACTAGGTTGAAAAGTTCACCCTGTTCTACTTTTTAACAGAACAACAAAACTTTCCTGTAAAGCTCCCAGAATTGATTACAAGTCTAGTGTAGCTGGCTCTGACCAAATGCTGGCATCATTTTTATAAACCACAAATTTTGACAAGTTTTTTTTCCTTCTTCTCTGCTAGCACTTAATACATCTTTTCCTCCAGGCATACCAGTCAAGTAGCATAGGTCTCCTGCCACAAACATGGGTCTCTGAAGGACCAAAATTTACCTTTGACAGAATCTCACACATCAGATCATCTTTAGGGTAGCTTTATCATGTCCTACGTATCCCCCATGCTTAAAAAGCACTTCACCTTTCACTTTTTTGTGATATGCCTTTAACTATACTTTCTTCCATAGCAGGGACAGCTTTATCTATATGCACTTAAACTCTTCAGCCACTTCACCATGTAAGCCACAGAATAGATTTCCTTCCAGGAATTGAAAGAAAAGTAACTGAGAACCTAATCAGCTAGTACCTCCTGAAAACAGCAACACAGGCCTAATGGAATTTAAATGAAATTTTAATTATTTTTCATAACTGGAGAAAATAACAATATCTGTCTTCAAAAGATTTGGGGCTTGTGCTAAGATGCAGTGTTAGCTTTCCAAACATAACATACCACCATGCAATATTTCTGATCACACACAGACAAGAAAAAGAAAAACTTAATCTGTGATTCAAGTTCATTAAAAAAAACCATTCAATGAAGAAAAAAAAAAAAAAAAAAAAAAAACACACCAAACCCAAAAAAACCCAAAACCAAAAAAAAACCAAACCCCACCACTTTCTCATCAACATAGCATCAGGGGGAAAAGAAGTATGTTGAAAAATCTTCATAGTGAAGAAAATACTTCCAATACTTCCAGCTAAAGCAAAACCCATGTAAGGAGCTTTCTCTGAAGGTTACTCCTGATGGAAAGGAGAAGTTTCCTGAATTTTATTTTGAAGGCTGCCTTAAAACCCCATCTGAGCAGATTTGCTAAAAGGCACACAGATGAACTAGTGTTAGTCACTCTTACTACTGACCAGGGCCAGGTGGCCTTGGTCTTTGTTGATAAACTTCAAAATTCTGGCCAAGCACCATTGACAGCTGTTCCAGCTCCACCACAGCTCAAACGTCATGCTGAGGCCACAGGAAGGTACGTGAAAGCCACCAAGAGACCACACCAACAGGGAAGTGTCAACTTTCACATTTTATCTTTCTTTACAAAGCAAATCTGAAGCATCTGAAGCAGTCAGTTAACCTCTGCTGTCACATTGCAAAACGGTGTTAAAAGTGATCTCCTTCCCAGGGAGAGTTGTGTTGAAGCTTACTGGCAAGTCTAGGTCCCAAAACCCACTGATTTCCTTAAGAACCGACTCAGAACCATAGTAATTCTAAAATTTGAGCATCATCTTACAGTGACAGCTGTGTCACTGTAAGCAGCAATACAAGCAGCAGGAGTTCCCTCACAGCTCCTATCCCACTCCCAGCCTTTCGCTTCCTCCGAGGGCAGCGGCACACCACCCAGCCGTGCTGTGAGCCAGATCAGGGAACCGATCTAGCTTCAAAACAAAGAACCCCTGCTTCTGTCCCTCCACCCTCCTGCCTTTGAAAGCCAGTTCAATTCCCTGATCTGGTTGCCTGTCCCACAAACAGCTGCACCTTCCTAACACCTTACGTCAGCACTGCCGCTGAACTCCCCACATGGTGTTATCTATAAAGTGTTTGGTTTGTGTTGGTTGTGGTTTTTTCTTTAAAGAAATATCATTATGTCTGACCTGCTGCCTCTGAGAAACTGGAGGAGGCTAATGGCAGGAAGGGTGGGTATCCCTCTCTCTCTGGAAGGAAAGCAAGAAGGAAACGTTCAGAAGTTACCAGGTCTCTGAATCTTTCTTCAAGTGAGCCCTTCTGCTCTGCCCTGAAGAGACGAGCATCAGGCACACAAACAGAAACCCCTCACTCATCAGCGACAGAGTGTATCTGAGTTGAGCAGCTGTTTGCCTGCAATATCCTAGAAACCCTTAGGTGTCTCAGGTACATTCAGAGAAGAAAGGAGCAGAAAGGAAAAAAAAAAAAAAAGAACAAAGAAGTACCTACAAACTTCATGACATAAAAAATAAAGCCTGCCTAGTATTTCTTTCAAATAATGCTAATGAGCAAGGAAATATTCCTGTGGGCAAAGTAAACCAACAGGAGATGAAATCTATCACCTCTTACAAATTAAAAGCTTATTACTGTTTATTGGCACGCTGCGTGTGCACTTGGGAGGGCTGTGCACTTGGGAGGGTCTCTAATTCTTCATAATAATCTGTTTTAAATATAAAAACCAATTAAATGGCTGTGATGAGAGGTGAATGCAAGTTCTGCGTCACACTTTTTGCAGCAAACCATTCCTACACAAGCTTCTTGGTACAGCAGATGTGACTGCCTGTCTTTTGTCAGCGACATGTGCCAAACAACTCTTCGCTCACAAGAGCTCAACTTTGCTTAGAGATGTTTGGTGTGAATTTACACTGCTGAATACCTTATATTACTTTGTTGCACTGGGACCAGATTCTGTCACATACAAGAGTGTGGCACATGAGGAGAGAGAGGAAACATTTTTCCCGAATCTTTTCTTCCATCTCACTTCTGCATTCCCTTTCTCACCTTCCCCCAGAGGAGAGTAACTACTAAGCCAGGGAACTCCATCTCTACTAGAGAAAAGTGTTGGCAACTTGTGATCAAAACTGGAAAAAAATAAATAAATAAAAAAAATCTAACTACACATGGGCTTTTTTTGACTAGGAACCCAGAACCCCTGACTTAGTACTAGGAATATGTCTTTTTCTGAAGAACAGGCAGAGAGGGAAGAGGCTTTTTAATTATCTTTTGGCAGCAGCTGACGTTAGGCTCCAGCGTACCGGCCTACAGCTAACGCAGATCATCACTGTTGCAGCAGTAATTCCAAAGCATAAAGCAGCATTAGTAATCCTCCTGCCTAGATGCCAGCAGCACCCATCAACGGTTTCATTCTGCAGATTCAAAAAGGGGAGAACACTAGCACTTAAAGCAGACTTAGAATAGCTCATACAGGGATCAGTCTTAAGTGAAGGGCCCTTTCACTGCACACATGCTGAGGACTGCCACAGACCACACCTTAATTTTAGGAAAGAGGGAGAGAGATTGGTTTTTTTACTTCATCTTACCTTGCATTGCAGCACAGTATATGTAAAATCCATTTTTTTTTTTTGCATCGCTCAGATCTTTTACAGGCAGTATAGCCCAAGACAAACGTACACAACCTTCTGGCAGGGGATAATCAACCAAGGATCACCTTTGGAGTGTGCCGAGCAAAGCCTGGCATCCCTTCCACTGGCACCAACAGGTCAGTGCTCTTACTCACATTCTCCCACTTTGGTAACAACCAGAGAAATGGGCCTGTTTAGACCTTTCCCACACATTTCCCTGCCCGAGCAACATGCCCACTACTGTGGTTGACAGGACAGCTATTCATTCCATCCCCTCTTTTTTGATTCTAGCTCCTGGCCTTGGAGTTGGACTCCCGATGCTGGACACAGCCCTTGATTACTTGTTTCAGTTTGCCAAGACATTCTCAGTAAGTGCCTTGATTGTTACACGACCAACTGAACAGGGAACGGAGCAAATAATGGTCAGTGCAGAGGACAGAAGATAACAGGAGAAAGATGAGGGAGAGACATACTGTGACAACTAGTAGAGCAGAGAGAAGAGATTCATGTAACAATCACCCTGAGCAATGCAGGACAAGAAAGTCAACTTCTTGCCAGCACAAGGAAATAATCTGGACAACCAGCAGGAAAGGGTCACTGCAGATGTGTCTGGTTTTGTTTGGAGGCTGTGAGACTGAAGGAAGTCAAGAGAAGAAAAATGCAGCAATTGAGACAGAAAGCAATTAGGGCCCATATGGGTGTCACGGACAGTGGGAGAAATCCAGATTTTATAGGTATTGTATTGCATCACAGGAAGAACGATGGGATTATCAAGGGGGAAGGAGGGAATTCATGAGAATCTGAGGGAATGTCATTAACCACACATGCTTTCTGTTAAGTTCTGCTCAAAACTTTGTCTCCACTTCCCCTGAATTACTTTGTGCTTATTTTAGAGAAGCAGGGAAAAAACACCACCACCACCACCAAAAATGGAGGCAGCAGAATATGACTGAAAGTCAAAGAAAACAGGAATGAAGACAAGATGCCCTAGAACTTTCTCAATCGGTGTACATCTACTGTGTTCACTGATTGCTCCAAGTAGATGATTCCCATGTTATTTAGGAAAGGGCTTCATCCCAGATCACATACGAATTTTTCCTCTTCCAACACCCATCATCATTTCTTTGCCCACATAGCACTTAGGTTCCTCCTGCCTGCGATGATCTCCAAGACAATCTATTCCCAACCTCATTAGGTGAGTCCCTCAGAAACCCTACATCCTCCCAGAGTGTCTTTGCAAACTCCTATCTCCTACACAGATGGATGAGAGCAAAGCTGTTCTTCTGATACAGTGTTAGCCGTGTTGTTGACTTGGAACATCCATCCACCTAGGAAAGCAATCCTACACTGGCTTCACATTCAGGAGCCTCGTGTCTCTTTTCCTTGTGTATTTTTAGGAAACCCAACTTTTCATACAACTGACCTATTTCTTAGCTATGTTTCTGGATTGCATCTGGGATGTGGCAGCCCTGCTAGAGGCACTTTAGCAAAGTCCAAAAGGAGGAAATAAATTGCACTTGGGCACAGGGAATAACGATCTGCACCACGTGCAATACACGTTAATATGCATGGCTATGTTATATATATTATGCACAGCTAACATTTTCCACTTTCCGCTCTTTAATAATGAAAATGTCTCTAACACAGTTCTGCTCCAGCCTCCTTATCCCCCTTCCTCTGCTCTGCTTATATTTGATAGCATCTGGAAGTGCTAGCAAAGCAGTGGTCAAGACTTTTTCCCCCTGGCTGGGGGGTGCAGCAGTCAGCACAATACCCGCTCTCTGCGACGTCCTCCCTTCACGCTCTGTTCTAACCCTCCCCACCTACAACCAAGGCAGCAGGGGAGGAAAACCCTCAGTCAAACCCAGAAAGTACTTAGTGAAAACAAATCAGGTTGCTAAGGAACCATAAGGACAAACTCAAACACACAAAATCCAGGAAACAGAAGAGAGTTCATACGCTCCTTCTGAATATTGCTCTCTGTGCCGAGTCTGTCACTTCATACTAGCGCAGAGCTAAGGCTGTGATTATACCTGCCCAGGTCTGATTCCCAAAAATGTGGGAATCCCAAGAACTAGCACAACACAGAACCCAACAATATCTACCTTCCTTCCTTTTTTAACCACACCACACATTAAAAGAGCCAAGTGAACTTAAGAGTGCAGGTAGACTATAAACTCTACGTACATCGTTAGTTACCTATAACCACAGCAGCCTAGTTAACAGTAGCACTGGAGAGGCCAGCAGCACAGCTGGGCAACACTAGCACACAAACTGAGGGCCCACAGAAGGCACAAATCATACCCTCCCTGCTGTTGCCATCCTGACAGCCAAACTAAAACCAGCACAGGCTTGACTGCTGGTTTGCAACCCCGCCTCCCCTTTACTGCACAGCTACAGCCTCACACTTTGGCCACAAGGATTTTCCTGAAGCCAAACTTATTGTTGCACTCAACCTGTAAATAAAGCTATCTCCAGGGCGTTGGGAGGCAAGCAGATGAAAGCCAGAGGAACAGGGTGAACGTGTCAGTTATGCTTTGCCCCGCCACACAGACCCTGGGGCTGTGTTTCTGTGAACTCTGGAAGCAAGGAGCAGTTGAGGCAAGGCAAACCCCTTTCATCAGCTGCCCTTTGAACACCACATGTTCTGTTCCCCATGCACACAGCTACACCTGACACTTCCTCACACTTTAGAAGACTCTGGGAAAAATGCACGCCACTAGAATGGCCATATTTAGCCCTCCTATCTCCATTCACCTTGAGTTAAATCAGATACTCGGAGTGTAGCAATGACTTACCATGCAGAGGTGCCGCTGTATGTGCCATACGTCGGAAATCAGATCAGCCACCAGCCTGGTGGCTTAATCACTGCTTCACAGCAAGGCTGAAACTTCCCTGAAAGAAAGGAGGTGAACTCGGCTGCTAATTTGGCTTCATCTTATCTCACAGAGACCAGACAGGCTCTTTTCTGCCAAGAAAAACAAGGGAGCATTTCCACTTCCCACTTGGGGTTTGTACCAAAATGGCACCACTCTGAGTAGTACA
Source organism: Megaceryle maxima (assembly GCA_024605025.1). Lineage (NCBI taxonomy): Eukaryota > Metazoa > Chordata > Aves > Coraciiformes > Cerylidae > Megaceryle > Megaceryle maxima. The sequence goes on along the minus strand of JANHGN010010256.1, from coordinate 15,671 downwards.
AAATACTTATTAAAAATGGAGCAAACTTAAATCCTCGTTACCAACTTGAAAGTGATTAGTGTGAAAAACCACAGCCTAAATATCCTTACACTATATCCAGAAGAACTTCTCCTTGCCTTACATATAGAATACAGCCATGTGGTAGACAAAATGCATTTCACCAGTACAAAGACTAAGAATAAAAAGGTTTTCATACAAACAACCACAAGTGTGGGACATTGCAGACTTCAGGTTCCACCTCTAGTCAGCTGAGACAAAGGACCCTGCAAAGGGTGACTAAATGCTCCTGGGTTCACCCCACTGACCCATTTTCTGTGCTCAAGGACTTTGCATCTCTCTGAAGCCACAGTGATTTGTACCTCAGAAAGATACAGCGGGGAGAAGAAAATTGAAATAGCTTATGGAGTTATCAGTTTCTCAAAACACATGGTTATAGGTGGGAGAAAAGGACTGAGAGACAGCTGTGCACTTTTTGTGTCCTTTACTAAACGAGTAGGTTAACGCATTGAAGATAAAGATGTTTGCGCCCTGAAAAAGATCCCAAACTTTTAAGGCCGTTTTCCACACTACAAGTTTCATCAAACCAGCACAGCAAGATCCTGTGTGGCATTTGCACGGCCACTTGCAGCTCAGCTCTCACATAAGGAGAGCAAAGCTGCCCAACAGTTTCCAGCCAGGATGCGGAGAACAAGTGAAAATAACAAACCGCCTATTTCTAACGCGACGCTTCAGCCGAATACACCAAGAACTAACAGCCAAAGATAAAGCATTAACAACCTAATCAGATGAGCAAGCTTGCTGCACTCATGATAAACTCTGTACACTTTGAACACAATTATGCTAAAGGACAGAGTAGTAGCTTCCATCCAAAAAGACGAGTAGAAGGAAAAAAGCAAGCTTTTTCACTGTGTTCCAACCCACAGACCACCACAGCAAAGTCTCACTAAGCTCTCAGACTCCGATCCCCTTTACCCAAGTTTTTAACTGAGTCTTCGCTAACTCACGAACTCAAACTTAGGAGGAAAGCAGGGGAAGAAGAAAAGCCTTGTACCTTTCACAGCTGCTTCACATACCTCCATTCTGGGCACTAATCAAGCATCAACTATTGAAATTCAAACTCTAAAGGTTTCATTTATGCCTAAAGCAAACATCAGGTACTTTGCTACCATGGTGATGAACACAGTAAAAACACCACAATCACTCACGATTCTGCAGGTATAAAGTAGGGCTTGGTGTAATAGCTAAACACAGAGTCTGGCATCAGACACGCGAGTTCACACTTTAGAAAATGCTTTATAGTTTGAGTACTGCAGTTGTGCAAAACCTGAAATAGATAAACAATAAAGGAACAGAGAAGTTGTGTTGTGTATGTTATATACACTACTCAGGTCCTGCACAGAATCTGTACGATGAGGCAACTGATTCAAGGGTTCCCTAACATGAGAGCCATAAAACTGTTGGGGAAATGAGTCACCTGCTTGACTACTATGTTTGCCAACACCAAGAGAATAAATACTCAGCTTTGGAAAACTAAGCAAGTTGTATCACATTTTTTTTTATTGTAAATAACCAAGTTCCATGCTAAAGCTCAGTAACCCCATGTTCCCTTTAAAATGACAAACCATCAAAAAGATACCTTTTTTTTTTTATATAAAACTAAATCTAACAGCAGCTGTATCTTTTAGGTCCAACACATTTATATTACAACATATATATAGCAAATTAGAAGGTATAAAGAGTTTTCAAAGCTATTCCAGACTATCAAGCTGATTTAGACTTTTTGGGACTAACTCCACCATCTTCTGCTGATTTCTCTGCTGGCCTCTTTTTTAACCCTTTCATTTTCCGCGTCTGTAGTTTACCAAGATCTTGCTTCTGCATGTGGATTCGACCGTAAGTTGTCCCGAACACATCATGGGAGATATTCTTTTTCTTTTTAGGCTGTAAGGGAAGAACAATGTTAGTATTTCTGAGTAGAGAGTGTTAGGAGCTCTGGTGAGAGTAAAGTGCCTAAAAGCAAGGCTGCATATATTGTTTGAAGCTTAGAGATTAACATTTGCTCTGTATGTTCTATATCCTTCCAGAGGAGAGTTTGAAAGCCAGCTGATCACAACAAAAATGCTGTGGCCCCAGAAATCTCAGCTGGCCTATAAAAAAAAGTAAGCTTTGGTCAAATTATATGGTAATTGATACTTCAGGTTTTGCCCTTCTTCAGAGATAGATGTGGATGTAATACATCTTCCAAGGTATGTACCTTCAGGGCTTTTGGTTGTTTTAATGACAGCTTATAAAGGTCATCTGAAGCTAAATGTGTCCTCCTCATAACCAGATCTAATGAAGGTCCCATCTCTTCCAGTTCAATTCTTGGTATTTTACAGCCAGATTTCTTCAGAAGCACCCTAGAAGGGAAAAACAACCAAAATCAACATTGTCCTCTGTCATGATAAAAGATTTATCTGTCTTCCTAAAGGGCAAGCTCAATCCTGTCAGAGTACTATTAAACCCAGCTGCTACTGCTAACTCTGTTACTGACAGATCTTTCTCCATAGTAATTTATAACTTATTAAATCTGTCCCATTATAATTTGAAACCCACAAAAAAACCCCCAACCTGGCTAATAAATTATTAAAATATTACACCAAAATAAACGAGACCAATATTATCAGTATTACTGTCACACCTCAGTCCCAGTACCCTGAAAGCCATATCACACCTTAAGTTCCAAACAATGCCCCGGGTATTAATAGACATGACAAATATTTACTGTTGTCTACAGCAGAATAACCCCAGCTCTAACCAAGAAAGTTTTTTGTTTGCTTTGAAGAATGAGACCGACAGAAGCGATTTTGTTTTAAGAGCAATCAAAATCTGACAGAACACAAGCTAGGAATGCTCACAGCCTCCTAAGGCAAGGCCATGAACTGCGAGGGTGAGCACCAATGGAGCAAGAGAGATTGTCTTGTCCCGTCTCTTCCTGTTCTTCCTCTCACATCACTGGCCATAGTCTACCTACCGCCTGTCGTTCATTCTCTGACAAACACCAGAGTGAGGAGAGTCCTAGAAATCAGCCTGAGAACAGGCTAAGTCCACGGAGTCTAAGGCAGCACTCTGAATTCACCAAGATCACACCACCTTCCTGAACCAGCCAGAGCAAAGAGCAACTCTCCTCGCTAGACGGGGGAGGTCAACAGGGAAGCAAACAGCAGGTTTAAGGCCTAGGGTGTTTTCCTCCTGCTGTACGAGTTCCTCTGTGTTACCTCTACACATTACATGCTTTAAATGGAGCAAACTATTGCTCAAGCCAGTCAAATTACACAACTACAGGCTAAATTTGGGGGAAAGTTAACAAGCATACCAAAACCCAAGCAAATAGATAAAACACATACTCACTTATAGCTTCGCATGTAAATTTTTCCATCTACAGCTGTGAAATGCAGAACATACTCTAAACCAGCCAGACGAATACTGGTCACACTAGGACCTCTGAAGAAATCTGAAAGAATATTTAGAGAATACACAGCGTTTATCTTGGCTGAAAAACCAAACCGACAGGTGACTGTAACAAATCTGTTCATTTCATAATAGACCCACATCACTGCTGGGAACTCTTTGCCTATATAGATATTTTTACTACCTCTAACTAGTCAAAGCTATACACAGGATGGCTCTAGAAAAGCTGAATCTGTATGTTTAATGAGAATCTCATTAAATAGCTGCTAGTAAAAACTTCAGCCCTGCCAAAAGACAGGAAAGAAACTTAACACTGCAGATGTTGGTTCCTGCACTGGTGAAAGCAGACGCGTGTAGAAACCCTGACAGGAACACAGTCGATCCCCAGAGATAACCTAGGAGCAATATACACACTATCCAAAAATAAGTCCACAGAGAAGAGCAAATACACTTTCAAAGTAGTAACTTAGCTTAATTAAGCTAATTGTGATAACTGCATTATCCTTCCTTCTGAACAATCAACTCTAAAGTCAGAAAAATTAAATGTATTTTGTGGTTAAGCCAGTTCCTGCCCAGCTAAACAGAGATCAATACAAAGAAGCCATTAGTTCAGGTATCTGTTTCAAGACATCATTCAAAACAGTGCTACATAAAATTCTTTATCGGAGCCAGATTTGGAAGAATACAAAGAAGGATCAAACCCAGTGTGAAACAAATCAAAACTGTATCTTGTGTACTCTTACTGACTCGGGGAAGAAGTTTAGATAATGCCATTTCTTTAACACATCCCCCACAACAAAGTACTTTTGTCCTTTAGGTAAAGCAGCGTTCATCACTACAATGAACGTTTTCTCTATTTAATAAGCAACACCCATCTATAAAAATAAGGCACTTGAAATCCTCGCTTAGTTTGCAAATAGAACACCAAAATACACGTGAAATACAAAATGAACTCTCTCTAGAGAGAGTCTTGTATCAGGCTATGAAAAAAGTACTGTGCCATCAGAGAGCGTGCAATATGCACAGCAATTTGTCCAACATATGCAGAGGGTGGAGAAAGAATGTGACCTTGACTGAGGGAACAAGGTGTGCTAATAAAAATTACAGGGCATGCTGAAACCTAGAGAACTGCTAACAGATGCAAAACACATCAGTCTTTTCCGTTCTGTCCCATTTTCAGATCCCTCAGCTAGTTGTCTCTTTTCCTCCACTACCTTTTTTAAGACTATCAGCACTGGAGTGACATCCAAAACAAAGACTTTCTGGCAGATATCAGCTGGAGTCTAGCCAGGGAATTTCCTTGGTCAATTAAATTCTTGCCTCCTCTTGTGGGCTGAGCTTGTAGTTAAGAGGAAAAGTTGCAAATAAAATATTTTGTTCACTTCAGGCATGTATTTTCCTTTCAACTAGTTCTCCGTGGGTACACAGGCTTACAGGTACAGGGGCTTTACTGGCGACATCTCCCTTTCATACTTCCCTACGGCATCACACATCTTTTTACCCACAGGATGATCTCTTCCAACAAATGCAGGTGGTCAGCAATTTCTGTTTCCTGAACATCTGCAGAAACCTTACACTTCAGTATACCCAGAGAGTTGAAGTTTTCTTAATGTACTCCTAATTTACAACTCTTGCTTTGGTTGGACTAGAGACTTGTTTTCTCCTGTCTTTCCATTCCTGGTTCTTTTGCCTCCTTGTCCTCAACATGTTTCCAGGACTTTTAATTTACTTTTTTTCTGCAGAAAGCTTCACAGGACCCTTCCACTTCCAGACTAAATTCCTAAATTACTTTTGAACATGAGACTGTACACTTACTTTTATATCAATTTGTATCCAAAAGCTGGTAATGCCAGCCTAACTAAGCCTATGGTTAGCATTAGTGAAGTTCAAACTTTATCCCTGACATTTCCCAGCCATCCCCTTTCTTGGACAGAAGTAACCCACAAATCTTCTGAGAGACACAAAAAAACTCTGTGTGAGGAAGGCTGTATGAAGAACAAGCTGGTGGTCAGTCTGCAACTGTAAAGGTCTCCTGGAAACCAACATTTTGGGAAGTGTATAAGCAAGTTTCGTAATGCCCAGCCATTTTTAGGATGAAATGGGTGCACAATAATAGAACTAGCCAGCAGGCAGTGTTGTAAGATGAAACATTTTATAAACACAACCATAAAAAGTTATTAGAATTTTATGAACTGCATTCCAAGGACTTGCACCATAAATGAATTCCTCCACTACTGCATCCCTAGGCAACAAAAACCAAAAGAGAAAGAAAGAGATGTCTTCATCTTCCAGGTCTCTAAAGAAAAATGCAGCTGCCATTTAATTATCCTAAATAACTTCTTCCACTTCACAATTTAAATAGACTATAGGGTTTGCTTACCATGAATAAAATAAGTCACCCTTGCCTGCAATTTTACAAAGAAACTGCCGTGAGATGATATTCCAAGCATGCACAAACCATTCTGATACCACAAAAGCTGCTGAAAGCTTGGTTGTTCACAGCATCACGTTGCTTTGGCAACAAGAAGCTGTTAGCTATCTAATATTCCCTCTGGGGTCCCAACAATACCGCTACGGTTACAAAATATTTGCTGTTGTTGTTAAGAAGACACTTTTCTATCTTTCTTAGTACTAGAGTGGCAGCTTGAAGGCACTACCTTTTGCAGGAACAGAAAGAATTCAGTTCTTCCATATCAGTTAAGGGCAGCTTTGAAGCAGCTCAGACTATTACCCAAACAATTTTACCTGGTTAGTGATACCTTCCAGCCTTTACGCTCCTTAACCTTTTCCTTTGGCTGTTGTTTTGCATCTAGGTATTGCACAGAAGCCAGCGGAACATTAAGACCTGGAGTATGTTCAAGAAGAAGGGCTGGATGTCTATTTGAGTAAACTGCCAAGGAGGAGGACAGGTGAGTATTGAAAGAAATAGGACTGGAAATGTTCAGCTGTTTGGTAACTATCTAACAATGCACGTTTTCCATTTAAGGTACCAAGCTGTTTGATCACGGGTTGCACGAGCACATCTGGATGCCAATCACCAACGCTGTGCAGATGCCTGAACAAGATACAGTTCAGAAAATACCACACCCGCTTCCTGCAGCATAAATACTCATTTGGAGTGACAAAACCATGCAGCATTAAAACTCTCTTGTCTTTGCATTCAATAATCACCCACCTTCAAAGGTTTATAAGCACAAGTTACAAGCCCTTCATCTATCCCCAAGAACCAGTCAGCTGTATTGAGAGAATGCCAATTTTCACCTCTCTTTTCAGTCTCATTCCAGGTGAAACATCTTGATTTAAGGAATTAGAATACTACTGGGGGAAAAAATAAAATAAATCTTCTTTTAAGGTCTGTTTCTAAAGAGCGACCACTTATCTGTTTGCCTTAGGAAAAGGAAAAAAGAGCCCAACCAATATTTATTTTATATGAAAGGTACATCTTGCAAAGCTGTAAGATTATGAATTGTTACAACTCAGAAATGGAACTCAAAGAACAAGAGTGTTCCTATTGGGCCAGTTTCAGTATTTTACCAGAGAAAAAAAAAAAAAAAAAAAAAAAAAAAAAGGAAATCTATTTTGAGAAAACCTTTTAAAAAGAAAAACCACACCACCCTACTTACTAGATCTAGTTCTACCCAAGCAAGCCTCATTTTTCAAAGGGTCCAAGAGATACAGTACTATGCCTTATGTCCCAAAAAGCTACCTTTAAAAAAAAGTATAGTAGTTTTTTAG
>JANHGN010010255.1:0-10155 GCA_024605025.1 Megaceryle maxima | reverse complement strand
TGTGTGACCTGTGCTGGATTCTATGGTCCTGCTCTGGCAGGGGGGTGGACTCGAAGATCTCCAAGGTCCCTTCCAACTCCTGACATCCTGTGATACCTGTAACTAGCCAGGTGGCTTGTGCTAAATGCTTATCCTAGTTTCTAAAGGTTCCACTCCACATTGCTTTCAGAGTAGTTTTAACAGTCCATTGTGCCATTCAGTTTTGTTGGAGGCTGGTGCGTGATGATGTACACCCCTTCAATACTGTGTTCTTTTCCCTAATTGTTTATGAGACTGTTTTTGAAATGAGCCCCATTGTCAGACTCAGTTCTTTCTGGAATAATGTGTCTCCACAAGATCTGCTTTTCAAGGCCCAGGAACTGTTTTGCTTGTTTGATTGCAGCGCATGTTTCAGTCGTGGATAACATGCACAGTGGCATCCAGAGTTAAATCCACCCCTCGGTCACAAGCCCATTTGTATGTTGCATCTCTTCCCTGATGTCCTGAAGTGTCGTGGGCCCACCAAGCTAAAAATACTTCACATTTATCTTCCCAGTCTAAGTCTGTTATCCCTCTCCTCCACCTGGCTGGAGGCAGGACCTCTCTTATTCTGAGGGTAGTACCCCCAGTTGGCAGCCAGGTTTGTATAGTTCACCAAGTTCACATCGTTTCCCTTGTTCACGGGATATACCCAGTGGACAGGATGTACACAGATGCAGTACCTCTAACCTTCGGGCATTATTACTGCTAGAGCACTGAAAACATGCTGCTAATTCAGAAAGCACACTTAGAAGAACTGAGCTGAAAAGTAAAATCACTGAATAGAATTAGGTATTTTCTCACTCAAACCAGGACAATGGCATAAATGGATTTTATTTTTTTTTCCCCAGACATAAACTAGTTACACCTTAATAAACAGAAGGTGATTGGAGAAAATTAAACTGAAGCTGCTGTATTTTAGCAAAGCTGTCCCAGTCTGCACGGTATGTCAGGAGGAAACACCGGGGATTGTTAGCAATGCATGGAAATGTGTGCAGGGGGGTGTTAGGAACTGGTTAACTATGAAAACTGTGCTCTTCAACAAAACAAATGGTACAATGTTTAAAATTACTTGCCTACAGAGGCTACTACTAGGTAGACCCAGCTTCTCAATTTTGGCTAACTTTTTGGGTAGTTGGATAGTTTTTAACCCGCTGATGTCAGCCAAAGCCTGGCTGGTGCTCTGGTCGAATAACACCGTGTAGTTTGTCAGAATATTGGTATCTTAAAGCATCATAAAATGAATATGATTTTATAAAAGTCTCTTTTGTAAATCAAACAAGTTAAAACACCTGATTAATTGTTTAAATCAGTTTTACAGAGCTGCAGTTCTATTTGATAATATTTTAAAAATATTTTTAAAATATTTTTTACTGCTCCTTGGTGTGCTTGCTGTCTGTGTGTCTTCCTCTCTCTGTTAGATCATAGCTGGGTTGTTAAGTTCTTCCAGGATTGTGTCTGTTACGTATTTTAATGGTTTTTACTGTGCTGTCTAATGTATGTTTTGGGCTGTAAGCACAATAAAAAGTGCCAGAGCTTCCAGGCAGAAAGCAGGGCTGCAGATAGAGGAGATTAAGAGTCTGAATGTCTAAATTCAGTTGAGGCAGCTAAATTTATTTTATTTTTCCCTATGTCTGTAAAACTTGTATGTGCTAAAAGAATAGCAGTGTAGCAACAACTGCTGTTTAATTTAGCATAGATCCATATGCTGAGGCAACATAGGAGATACATAATCTTATAGCTGTAATATAACTTTAGGGACTCAGCAGGAGGGAACAAATGTCTGCTGATCTTGATGGAGAAAGCAAATTGTGATGTGCACTGATCTTCTGTGGGGAGATGGTACCTGTATGTACAATTTGCCATAGGCTGGTCCGTAGGTACATGACAGTCTGTTACAGGTGTAAATTCACTGATGCCATTTAAAATCAGTGACAAACCACTTATCCTTTGGGAATGCCATTTCATACTCTTCTGCTGCTTAGGACCTCCCAAATTTTTAAAGAGGATGTTAATTATCCTGGAAAATTATAGAATGGTCACAAATAGGTGTGAATGCTGTTGTTGCCCAGGAGCAGTCAGAAGAGTATTGCCCTTGCTACCTATGGGGCATTACCACATGCTAGTGTGTTTTGAGATGACTTTGCAATGCTGCTCATTGTCAGCTTGTTACACAACTTGCTATGTAAAATGGAGTTTGGAGCTGGGCTTTTGTTGTTACTGCCAACAGTTCAAACAAGAAATCTCAGGAAAGGCCTTGACAATAGAGAGTCAAGCTGAAAACAGGTCCCCAAACTATCAGCAGGACATTAATGGGCTGTTACTGGTCATTGAGGCAGTTTAGCCTTGATAGCTGGAAAAAGACTGCTTTAGGAATAACGGGGGTAAAATAGAAGGCAAGTAGCAGGGCAAGGCACCTGCTACAGCTGGGGAAAGCAGTGCCATTGAGTACCATGCCATGTGAAAAGGTACAAAGTGCCTAGAAAGTCTGCTATCCTGTAAAGACAAGATCATGAATCTGGGTGGGAATCGTCACTCAAAAAAACACTGTGAGATTGCTGGAGATTCAAGTGCACTGCCTTCTTCGGTGTCCTTCTTTATTCCTCTCACTCTTTGTCTGCACTCCTGCTCTGCTTCAAGCATCCTGGGTCCCTGCCTTCCTGGGTGGGATGCGTGGCTCTCCTACTCTGCCTGCTGCCTTCAAGGGTTCTGACTTCTGGGACCTCATCTGCCAGCCAGCTCCCCATGGCTGCATGCGGTGCTCGATGCGTATGCAGCTCTGGTGCATGTTTTATCCCCCTCAAATTCTGCACATTTCTTTAATACACTAACTCCTCCATAAAGCCTTAATAAAGCATATTGGCTCAATTCAACTATTGGCAGTTTTGGCCAATGCTGTGTGTTTTTATGTGAAAAGCAAAACTGCTGGCTACAAGCCTCCTTAAAATTATGTACCTTGCCCTGTCTCCCGTGCAAACAGTGTTATTTTCATATAATAATACAGGTGATGATATGCACCAAGGTTTTGAAAAGCAGGTGCCAAATATTTGGATTTTGAGTTCAGCAATTAAGGGACACGATCTTCAAATCAGCACTTCTCTGACAATTTGATTATCAGGATACAAGATGAGCTGGGCGTACTGTTTTTTATATGATCAATACTTCTTATAAGCTCTGACATATGTGCTGTAGAGAGGGAATTTATTTCTGTTCAGAATAGACAGCTTCAGAGCTGATGGTTCTGGTCTCCAGACAGTGGCATGGCTTCATTTCTGTTTGTAATCACTGAACATTTGAAGGCATTCTCTCTCATGAGAGAATTACTAAATGGATTATCTTGAGCTTGTTTCTCATGCCCAAAGCTGATGTGCAGCTGCCATAGTCCAGAATATTTCTCTCCCTTATTTCTGGTAAATATTGAGTGCATTAATATGACTTCCTGCAAAAGTGTGGGTTTTATTGATACTAAATCTTAAAGCATAGGCTGCAGCATATAGTTACAAACAACTGCCTTACGGGGTAACCATTAGAAAACTCTACCATTAGAAAACTCTTTATCTTGTTCAGTTTTCTAAATCAAAAAGAAAGCACATACCATAGCAAATGTTCCCAGGCAAAGCATTATTGTTTAAAGCCTACTATGAATGGTCCAAATTCTCTTACTTAAAAAAACCCCAATCTTGGGCTTGACCAGGAAAGGTCAGTGAAAACTTGGTTTCAGTAAGAGCTGAAGTTGGTACCTCCCAGGAAGTCCTTCCTGTCTTTCAGTGTTGGATCCACTAAAAAAGAATATTGAGATAATACTGAGTTTTGCAATTCTTATTAGAGTTGATAAAGTCCACAGACATTTGCATGTGTATGTTTTTCAATTCTAGTAAATATTTCACAGACTTTTAATGTACAGACTTGTAAATCTGCAAATGTTTTGCAGTTGATTTGGCCTGATGTCCTTTCTGTGAGGCAGACTACTCTATTACATCAGATGTGAACTAGCTTGTTCACATTTTAATAACTGACTTGCTGTTGGTGGGTTTTGCAGACAAGATGTGATATGAATGTAATGCTGAAATCTGCATGCAAATGCACAAGCTGCCATTTATATATTTGTGAACTGAATAAATGAGTTCTTACTGTTTTATACAGCAAATTAGTAAGACATTCTGCAAAAGAAAAAAATGCCTGATAATGCTTACTATCTTTCTCAAAAAGTGATTTTACCACAATAAATGTCTGTGAACTGCTTTTATTACTGCTTTTAAACTACCATTAAATAGCTCATTTTGCTAAAACAAAGGAACATTAATTAAAAAAACCAAAAAAAAACCAAAAAAAACCCAACCTTGCCAGATGAAATTAAACTGCTCTGCTGGTCCTTAAGAGAAATATGTGTATAAGGACATATTTTTTAAAGTTTTCATTTTAACTAAAACTATTATAGTTCTTTTAAAAAATCCCTTTCTCATCTAGAAGGCAAGAGCATAAATGCTGATGTTTGATTTGTCCTTGTAACAAGAATATAAGCAGGTTAAAAATAGTGTCTTCAATTATGGATCCAGCTTTAAAAATTACTGGAAGCATGACACTTTTACTGTATTTGCTCTGGTTTTGCCATTTGAAATGGCTTCTTGGGTTTCTAATAAAAACAAGTTTGTGCAGTGTTTTCAGCTCCCATCAGCCTGGCACACCTGTCAGTCTCAGCAAAATTGTCAGGTAAATACCAATTCCTGAACCTTTGTCAGAGGAGATTTATAATACAGTATGAAGTAAAAAAAGGCACAGATTGACTTTTTAAGTGTGAAGTAGAAGCAGTGGCTTTGAAATGTTTACACTGGATCAGGTTACAGGTAAAGATTTTATTTGTTGAATGCAAGATTATTACTTTTTTATAAATGTGTCACTGACTGATGGATGGAGCTTTTTTTGTGCTACCATCTGAAATAACATGAGCAGTGTTTTCCTAACAATAAGGTAGCTTAACCTAAATAAACTCATTACATTAATCTCTTTTGCTGTTATAACCTATCAAACACTTTGGTATGTTAGGTAGGATGGAGCCCAAACCAAAGGGGTTCTTGGCTGTTTTCTTCTCCAAACTCCTATGCTAATGTTAATTAATAATGGTCTGAGAGTTTGGGTAAGTAGCACATTATTTATCAAAAACTGAATAATACCTATTTCAAAAAATGTCACTATGGTTGCACAAATAAACATTTTATACTAATTATCTGATTCTTGTAAAACCTAACAGAGCATTCAAAATTTGAACTGAATTTAGTGAAATTTAGTTTGCTCTAATCAGCCCAAGAGTAGGGAAGCAGGAGGGATACTCTGTGCATATTCCACAATACATTGCAGTCTCATATTGCAAGGAACCCATTGGGCTGTCAAACAAATATTATCCTTCAGTAAGCATATACTTAGATTTCAGCCCATAATCTCTAGTCTGGTCCACAGCCTGAACTAAGGAATCCTGTTGTCAGTAACTCTATACGTGGAAATCTTTGAGATCTAATAATTATACAGTTGTCTCAAACCATATACTTTTATGGTACAAGTACAAATACTAGATTCAGTGCTAGTACTGAAAATCTAATAAAGGCACTAGATTTGATATGTATATAAATATATATGGAAGCATAGTTAGATTTTTCTCCATGTTCTAGTAAAAAATGAATCTCTCTCAAGTCCAGTTATAATTTCTTTTCTTGCTTCTTTCTCAACCCAGAAAGTTTTAGTTTGGCTTATCATATTCTCAGCTCCTATAAACACTTGAAAATGTATACATGGAGTGGACATCCACAGTGAGTTAGTTATTTGGCACGTTGTACAGGAAACATACTTCTGTGTTAGAATCTGTGTTGCCTCCTATGTTTTCTGGGAGTGAATGTGTTATTTGTAAAGAGTAACTCTCACAGCCATTGCTTTGGATGCAAGTGTGTTCAAACAAGGTGATCAGAACTGTCTTTCTAGTTTTTACAGGGCACATTTCCAGGCTTTTCCATCCCTCTGAACTGTAAAGGATTTTCTTCTCTGGAAGTCAGTGGCAGAAGATCTAGCCCACATAACTGGGAATTAATCAAGGTGAACCAAGTCTTTTCCAAACTGCAAACTGTTCCATAGTCAGTGGGGGGTAGCATGGTTTAAATGGGTAGGAATTGGGCTAGAGGACACAGATTTTGTCTGTGGCTCTGAGCGTTACTGCTCTGACCACGGCACTTTGCCTGTTTGTGTTCCAAGCTCTTCTCTGAACACCCCGTAGCCAATGTGAGTGTTGAATGAAAATACAAACTGACAAAAGATTATCTGGGATAAGAGACCCAAAAGGATTCTAGGGAAGAAGTGATTTGTCTGAACCTTTGACTCTGACTGGTGTTAACTGCCTTTTCATTCTGCACTTGTTCTGATAGCAAAGATGTCTTTGTAAGGGTAGACAATGCCATCAGGAAAAATAACATCAAAAAAACCCATCAGGAAAAGTACATGTCTTTTAAAATAATTGTACCCACTTACTGCAAGCATTTCTCAGTTTGACAGAAACAATTTTGTTGGACTTAAGGTACTAGTGTTTCAAAGAGTTACTAGTTGTGCTGTGACTGCTGCTATGAACATGTAAATATGGTGAAGTCCTCAGAAAGCTGTATAATTCTCACAAGTAGTCATTTGAAGAAAGTGTGAAAGATTAAAATCTCCTTCTGTCTCTTAATAATGAACAGTTGCTAGAAACAAGACTTTCATACCTTCGGCTTGTTTTTGTTGTTATAACTGCTGTAACATGATGGCATTTTTTTCCTGCTTGTGATAATTTCATTAGAAGAACAGAGTCAGTGATGGCCTATGCTTGATGTGACATCTCTGCATAGCTAGGAGATGAGTAAGGATAAGTGCAGAATTGTGTTTAAGTGAAGTATAATACTTATTTTCACAGCAGAAAGTGGAACAGTAAATGCCGTGAATTAAACCGTTAAGTGGGCACCTGTGTGGTTGGCACTCAGCAAAATGTCATTAAATATAATGTCATGCCCCAAAACTCTAGGAGCAGTTGATCCCCCAATAGGCTTCCTCGTTCACGTTTGGGGTTTTCTCATTGCTTTAATATAATAATTATTAGCTAAAATTTTCTGCTTGTTTCAATGCCAAAAGTTAGAAATGTGTGTTTTCATGTAGGGAAATTCTTTAGCGTTATCATTTTACTGTCTCAGAACACACAATTGCTTGTTTCTAATGTACTGAACATATCAGCTGCTTACAGCTGTAGACAAATGAGTATGTCAGTTAATGCTTTTCAGTGGAACTCATGAGGTGAGGTTCTTTATTAGTGAGACTGAGCAGTCAGTTTGTCCAGCAGTGAATATAGTCATATTTACATTACTTTTAACTGTGTAATAATGTTTGGTGGTTTTTTTTTCCCAGCATAGATTTTTCAGGCTATTTGACTATTACAAATATATCTAAAGAAAAGAGAGGAGACATTTTAGCTATTACAGCAAAGACTAAGCCAGAAAAACTTGAACATGACCATAATGGGTTTATTAAAATTATCAGCTTATTCTTGCATGTGATAGTTTGGAATCATGCAGTGTATTGCATAATTTCACTACGGTGGATGCTATAGGAGAAACTTTTATGTTTAAAACAGGGAAAAGCACAGACTAACAAGAGCACCAGTAAGACTGGAAGGTCTTTCCTTTCTATGCCAGTGCTCCAACTGTTACTGCATTTTTGTAGCATTCTAGGAAATGTGAAGTAGGGAGCAAGGTGGGCTTTTCTAACTGTTGATGATCAGTGAGAGAATCATTGCTTTTATGGGATGGTAACATGTAAACAAATGAGAAGAGGGTAAGAGTCTGGCCATGGCAGTAAAGGGGAGTGGTCTGTATTGATGAGATGTGGAAGGTTAGGAAAGAAGGTCACACAGTGAGGAATGGTGTCAGAGCTTTAGGATGGGAAAGCTCCCTCTGCCTTAGTACTCCAAAGGGATATTGGGTTGTGTTTGAAAAGAAACTATGCCAGTATTTGAGATGTGACGTTAGACCTTGTTTAAACTTTTATTTATGGTAGCGCATAAAAATCAGATACAGTAAAGATGTAATTGCAGAAGGAGCCTGTAACATACAGTCTGATCTTGATGATACCACTGTTTTGGGGCCTGTGGTGTCTTCTAAATGACAGGTGCAGCAGTGGGGCTGTTAATGAGTAGGGGTCACCTGAGAGATGCTGAGAGGGATGATGTAAGAGTTTATTTGTAGTCCTCTTAAGCAGGAGCCAACAGCCAGGTATGCAAAATGACAGCAGAGATGAAAGGAAATCCTGTTTTGAACAGGAGAAGACTGCTGTCCATAGAGGGAGAGAAGTAGCAGTTAAATTTATTTCAGGGAGATACCTAGGAAAGGAGCATGCTATGAATATATCCTTGGACTCCCCTCTTCTATTCTCTGGAAAGTTAGGGAATACTACTAGGGAAAGTCTGCTAAATGGCATGCAAGAGGAATAGAGCAACTGCAGCCAATCATGAAAACTGTAAAATGGACAAACATCTCAAGTATGGGAAAGTGCTCAAAATAATCAGACTCTTTGATTAAAGCAATTGTGTTTCACTGGAAGGCCCAGGAAAATACACAAATCTGTCTTTTGTCTGTTTATAGCAATCATGTGATTGCTTCCAACGGTGTCAGAGTAATTCTCCTGATATAATCAATTACAGAAGGAATGGGCCCAATGTTTTTATAAATACCATTTTCATTGGTGCTGTTTTGACATTTTTTTTTATTTTGCTTTTATCAGATCTAGTTACTATTTCTATTTAGTATTTGGTATAGTATTTTAATCTACACTTGACCTCTTAAGTGTTGTTCTTTGATAATCAGTCTCTTGGGTTAAATATTAGGCAGATTGCAGTTGTTTCATTGGGTCTTTTTGAGGGTGTTGCTCACATAATCTTATAGTTAAACAATTCTTTTTAGCTTTCTTCTTTTTCAAACTGAAGATTTGTGTTTTCCTTTAAAAATGATGTGGTTTCAAATTTTCTAAGTTTGGGACACTTTTAAGATACACTGAAATACTGAAACTGAGTAATTAAGAAATCTAGGAAACTATTGTCCTACATTTTTCCATGTTGTTAAATTAACTGAAAACATCTGGGGTAGCTTCTTCCTAAAAATGCCTCTGCTGGTCCTCAGCCAAATTTGAG
This sequence comes from Megaceryle maxima, assembly GCA_024605025.1. Lineage (NCBI taxonomy): Eukaryota > Metazoa > Chordata > Aves > Coraciiformes > Cerylidae > Megaceryle > Megaceryle maxima. The sequence continues at coordinate 950 of JANHGN010010255.1, read as the reverse complement.
CAAAGATGCAGAGACAGAGAGCACCCTAAGTTAGTGCATTGCACCAGTGGGGCTGTAAATAACATACTTGGGCTCATTTAGGGCCCCTCTTGCCAACTTTTAAAGTCAGGTGCTAGGTCCACTTTTTTTTTATGTCTTTAGCCTTTCCTGTAGCAAGCCATGACACAGTACTGTCTCTGTCAAGATTTGCAAAACAAGAGGTACTGGCTCTTGAGAAAACCCACCCCCATAAAGAGTTTCAGAGACAGCAGCAACATCAGTATCTGAAGTTGAGTTCTGCCCTGTGGCTGAGTCAGTGTGTGCCAGCTGGATCCCTGAAAACATGTGGAGAATAGAAAGTTTTCTGAAATGCAGCATCATCACTGATCTCTCACGGTCTTTTTTTCCTCTGTGAATTTATGACCAATAGCTTTCATAATTTAAAGAATTTGGATTACCTCACAAGAACATCCATCTCTTATAAAATGATGTGAATTGGGAGATCCAGGCCAGTACCCCTACCACACCCAGCCCCCTTGCAGGGTCCATCAGGCTTCTCCTCTCTTGGGTGTTCTAACACTGACACAGAAATGCCTGGGGGTGCTACCTAATAATACCAACATAACCTCCCCCTTTCCTCCTTCTAATTCGTATCAATACAAACAATGGGTGTGATTATTAATTGCTGGCTAATTTCTCCTTTGGAATACTTTCACAAAGTTACAATGTTGGTGGAGTTTGCTGTAAGTAAAGTGTTGCCTTATACAAAAATTGCCATCAGCGTGCATTGCAAAGAGGTGGTCTGCAGTAAGTAATACTTCAAGTTGGTTTCATAGCTAATGCATTAAAAAAACCCAAACCTAACACCCAGGTGGCCAAGAAGGCCAATGGCACCCTGGCCTGGATCAGAAACAGTGTGGGCAGCAGGAGTAGGGAGGTGATTGTGCCCCTGTACTTGGTACTCATGAGAC
>JANHGN010010253.1:23009-34069 GCA_024605025.1 Megaceryle maxima | reverse complement strand
AACCTTTCTTTTTATCACCTGCTCAAAGAAACACACTTAAGACATGTAACATGTATCTGGGAGAGGATTCAGCAGCTCCACAAATACTGAGGCAGACAAAATCCTGCCCTTGCCTGCAGGAGAGGCAGGTAATGCTGCCAGCACAGACAAAAGTTTTCCTTCAATGCTGTGGCTGAAGAACAGAACGTGCTACGTTCAAGTCAACTACTAAACCTTGGCTTGTTTTGAAAAGGTCACCATGTGTTTCTGTACAATTTCTGCTCTCTGCATACCTCCCAACGAGGCTGAATCTTGCACAGGAGCTCAAGTTCTTTTGCTGGAAGAATCAGGAGATGATAAAATCAAGCAGCTGAAACCAACGCCCCTGCCTATGCTTACAGGGTTCATCCTTGGGGAAAGAAGGAAGAAGAAAAAAAGGGAAGGGATCCTGAGGGTAAAAAGCACATTCCCAGAGAGACCATATAAAGCCCAGGAACACAGCACTCTCTCTGGCACCCTGACAAACACCTAGAAAGATTGCATTACTTGGCAATAGAGAAGGGAATACTTTCCACTGCTACCCTTTATTCCCTCTGGGTGCTTCACACTAGATTGCCCTGCCTCATCACCTTCCTCATGTTCTTCCTCCACTTTTTTTGCTCCTAGGAGGATCCTAAAACAAAACAAAACAAAACAAACCGATGTGAAAACAACCCAGAACTTGTAAACATTGATTTAGACCTGTTTGGACTTCCAAAGTTTTTAAGAAAAAGAATTGTTTAAGGAAACATATCTGGGATAGCTTTCAGAGAAATCACCAAACGTTGAACTGTGGTCCATTAAAATATCAATTAATGCTTCAGTAAGACCTTTAAAAGATAAATTTGCAACTGTTAAAAATACTAGCCTCACAAAAGCTTGGTGTAAAAGATGAAAAAACAATCATCAGAGGCTGGTGTGGTGGCTGCTTTTCTTTTTTCACATTATTTTCACATAGTCCTTCCACTGACAACTTCTTTAACACATCAATTAACCTGCCTGTCCTTGAATAATGCCTTGATAAAGTTTGTCAATCTTTATCTTATATTTTATGAGACAGAAGGTAGGGAGACCTGACAAGACACCAGAAGGTGGGTATCTAACACATGTACCCTGCCTCATGAAGGGCAAACCCAAGTTTAGGCAGTTAGATGCCATGACAGCATCAAGCCAAGAGTGCTGTCCCACAGAGGGCTAAAAGTCAGCACTTACAAAGCAGCCGCTTTTAACGGATAATGGGGAAATGTTTTACTAAACACAGCTTCATTTTCTGAAGAGAGAAATAACACTATTATTGCAAAAGAGAAGAAAAACAAAAAACCAACAAAGTCCTTCTCCAGCTCCATTGTTACTCATCCGCACTTTGTCAGGGCACTCCATGCCTGTGGGTGACCCGCAAGGTGTGAAGATGATGACAAAAGTCCAGCAACCAGCACGGGACAGCTCCATCTGTGCTCTCATCATCAGTCTGCTGGGGAGATGGACAGAAAAGGATTGCTTTTGTTTTGTAGGTATCTTCTGCTTCATTTCTTAAATAGCACCTGGAGCTTTCTTACACTGATTCACTGCTACGCTGGTGGGATTCTCCAATGTTGTGGTTGCAGAAGTTGCTCCTTTCTGGTTTGTGTCCTGCAGACCTATTTCTGACTTCTCTTAATAGCCTCAGAGAGCTTGTTAAAAAACACTCAAAGAAAAAGAAACCACAACAACTTTTGTCACCTCCCTGGGTTAATACATTCATTCCTAAAAATACAATTGCCATACCTATGGAACTGGCATAAGGAAAAGAACGGAAAGGATTTATCAACAACCAGAAATGCCTGAAATACCTGAAAATCCAGACAATAGAGATTTGCCACGCTATGCCTACTAGAAAAAGGTAAGATAATTTCAACCTGCAGTTTGTGAAAGCTGGAAGGGTTGGCAAAGGCATTTTCTGTCTGTTTTAACCAAGCTTGCTCTGTCGAGTTTTCCAGTCTAGATGGGAAAGGGGAATAAAGAACAAAACACTGCTGAGATCTGTAAAACCTAGAATCTATCAAGTTTGGTGCAGTCTGGGAGGAAATGCTAATTTAAATAAAAGTACAGAGCTATCAGAAAAAAAAGGATGCTTTGCTACAAGTCCACTCTGAAAAAGAAACTTTATCCTGAACTTCAGCTCACGCTCACATGCCTGTGCCACCTGTGTTTGACAACTGTGTCCAGTGCCACCAGCGACTGCTTGCCTTTGAAACTGAGCTTCTTAATCATAAGAATTATTTGTAATGCAACGCATATTTGTGGTGCTTTGCATTAGAAAGGCAGAGTAACTTACATTAGCAAATGCAAATGCTTTTTGCTTATCAGCTGATCTATGTGACATACTTCAGTAGAAGGATCTGCTGACCTGTTTATTTACTGACCACGCTCACTCATATAAGGAATTCTGAGTGCATTTCTCACTTCATTCCCTTCTCTGCTACGCTGAAGTAGCACAAAGATCACAGATACAGCAGTCTAGGTCAGGAGGGTTTCCCTGCAGTGGTCAGAGGAAGAGGAAAGGGCAGAAGTGCTGCACTGCACAGCCCTTCACGCATCTCCCCAGCGTCCTGATCCACAGCACGGCCAACCGAGCTCCATCAGCTTGGGAACTCTCCTCTTAAGCAAGCAGACAGGAGTCAGAGGGCACATTCTGTGCTTCACCACTCTCAGCTGCCACCCAGAAACACACTCTGCATTTGGAAAGCACAGAAAGGCATTGAGGAACTATACAACGAGTGTCTGAAACAAGCAAACGGAAACAAACAAACCAAGCAACCTTTTTAATGGGTTAAAAGACTAGGTTAAATACATTTTATGATGGCAGTTTGAGGGCTAATTTTTCTCCTTCAGCAGAAAACCACTGACCTGCAGTAGTCAGACTGCAGCACACACCCTGTTTCTTTTACCTGGTTCCCTGTTTCTTTTACCTGGTTCCTGCTAAAACAAAGTCGTCAGAGACCTCACCAGCAGTCCCATGGCTAGTGAGTCATGGCAAGGTTCTCTAAATTTAGCCCCTCTTTCTTAGTGACCTGCCTAATTCATAAGGATCCATATTGCCCTAGTACTCATCTACCTCATTCCTCTACTGGGACTGATAAAACATAGTGTTTCCATATTTCCTTTACCCAAAGAAACACAGAACTTCCAAGGTACTGACTAAAGCAATGAAGAAAGTCTGCATTCATGATTTAAGCTATCTTCCAGTTTCTCCTTTCTTAGGACATGCCCATACCTTCCTCAGGTTGTGTGTGCAGGACCTAGTGAGGAGATCTGAACTCCTCTGTCAGGGCTACAACTGCAGGATAGGAGGCAGTGTAGCTATGTCCAAAGACTGGCATAAGCAACTTCATTAGTCCTTTTCAAGGCAAGAATTCCTTTTTTTTCCCCCAAACACATGTGTGTATCAGAGTAAATGGATGTCTCCAGTTTGTAACGGCACTGCAGGTCTGTGTCCCAGCCCCATTAAAGTACAGGAAAACATGATGTCCCTATTTATCTTACCACAACACAACAGCCTCCCAACTTTATCTGCAGGAACTGCCTGATGCATACCTACAGCAGTAATTTTCAGCAGAAACAAATCTCACCATTTCATACTTTGCTGCTTCAAATATCCAGCTTTTGTTTTAAGACAGAAAACAAATTCTGACCAGTTACAACCTACAGAGAGTCGTGCAAGACAACAGTTCACCTCACTGCTCCTTTTTCCCAAATGGATGGCTTGAAGCAGGAGTTAACCCCTTGAATTTCCACCACCTAGGACGTAAGAATAGGTCAGCAAATGAGTCATATTCATGGGTAGGATACAGATGTCTTCCATGCTCTCCACATTACTACGCAGCACCCAGAGCCAACTGCCACCTTGTAAAGCATCACAATTATTTTTTAGTGCTGGAAATACTGCAGCAGCATTTATAGAAAGTAAGTAACTATAGCAGCTCCTCTGGCAAACTGTGTTACTCTGCAGATGTGAGCAAGGTATGCCTAAGAAAAATACATATGCATCCTATAAAGGAACTGGAAAGAACATCCCCTTGATGTGTAACTAGTGAACCTGAAGAGAAAAAAGACCCTCAGTTTACAAATCAGATGAAGTTGCTCAAGCCCCCTGAGAAAAACACAGCCATATTTTTGGTGAGCAAACAGCTCAAATGCAGAAAGAGGAACGTGACCTGATCAGCTCAGGCAGCTGACCCAGCTCATTGAGATACCCACGCTACTTTCAAAAACAAGACACACAAAAGATTGCCCATGGCCAGCTGCTATCAACTGAAATAAGAAACATGGCATTATTTTCCTTTTTCCACCATGTGAAAAATCTGTTAATGTCTGAAGACATGCAAACTTTCTCAGCCTTGTAAGGAACAGAACACCACAAACATCTTGACTCAGTAGACCAAGGGAGGTTCAGAATCTGGTGCTAGAGATAGTTAGAGCAATTCTACACTGTTATGTCTGACTAAAAGTGTAAGCCTTATTTTTATCTTTAAAAAAATATATATATATTCTTCGCCTGACACATCTTTATGGTTCAAAATTAGGCTGTGCACAGAAAAAGAAAACAAAACCAAACACAAAACAACCTTGTATGACAGACTGGCAGAAGATTAAAAAAGATAGATCCTTTTCTCAGTCCACCCTAGAACATACTAGGTGAAACACGCCTCTAAAGCATCAAAGGATGCATCCTCAAAAGCTATGGTGAAACAGAACAGAAAAGGTAGGTAGAGAAATGCTGGGTTCTTGCTCTGTGGGTTTCATTTCTATGCAATGCACACAAATCTTTTTGGAATTCTTCTTATATTCGGTACGAAGTAAAGACAAAGCTGACAAATAATAAATTAAGGCTTCTAGTATCTGAAAATAAAAAAGATGACTGCAGCTGGTTTTTCAAAAAGCCCAAAACCTAACAATAGCAAACTTAGCACCTTGAAGCCTTAAAACAGCCTGAAAATCTTCAGCTAATCTATACAGCCAATGAAGTCTCTTTCATTCAGTTCTTGGCCTGAATACACACCCTCATCTGTGGAGTGAGTTGCAAAGTTCCTGACATCTAAAACATGCACTTACATTCACAGTATGACACCTCTGAGCAATGGCCAGGAGTGAGAAGGAAGAAGCAGGTTAAGGGGACACGACAATGGGATTTGCATCAGCCACTAACCTGCTTGAGCAGCTCCGTGCCTTTTTTTCACATGCCTGACTTGTTCCCAGAGCTCTGCTTCTCTGTTAATGTAGTCAGCCTCTGGTTCCTTCAGTCCCTTAACCCTTGTCTCTGCAAACGTGGTGTTTATACAGACAGCAGTAACCACAAATGGAGTAGAGATGCAGCCTATCCTTGGCCTCCACCATTCCCAACAACTACGGAGGGGCAGCGGAAGACGCCTGGGAACCTTCACTGAAAGCAGAAAGCACAGTGAACCGAGCACACACCAGAGCTGGTGGTCCTTCCCCTACTCCACACCTTCTGCCTCCTCATCAGGAATCCTTTCAACCCTCCTTAGACTGAACAGGGTAAGTGGTTCTGCTCAGCAGTTCTTTCTTCTCCCTCTTCTCACAGACATACATTCAAGACATGTAAATATATTTGCCTTACTGTGGTTGAATAAGTGGCTGTTAGCCAACCTATATTAACTGACCCATGAAAACATCCCCAGCCCACTGCAAATGTAAAATAAAATATGCTCCAGTAACCTCACTGGCTGCAGCTGTCCAGACTCTGCCCAGCTCTGCAACAACATAAGGGTGATTTTTTGCAAATAAGGAGGTGGGCTATTTCTTATTTTAAGGTACTTGCTTTGTTGAGTGTTCCCTGGTCTTGCAAGTGCACGGCCTTGTGACGCTGAACGATGCAAGGTGTCAACAGGGCTTGTGTCTCCCTGTGATCCATGGGCAGCCAGGAGCCTTGGTGAAGCTGAAAATGCAGTAGCAACATGCAATGTAGTTAAATGAAAGAGAATTTTGACATTTATTAGCTGAAACTGTGAAAAACACAACCGCAGGCACTCTTGACTAGGCTGAATGCAAACACAGAAAGCTGGGAACTGATTTGGATGCAGCTGTTAGGTGTGTGTGGCAGAAGCAATCACCGAAGCAGAAAGCCAAGGTGATGGTCAATAAAGATTTGGGAAGAGTAATGAGTAGCAGAGCTAGCCTGACATTGTAAGTAAGGAGATCTCTGGGGCTATTTTTCACTCTTCCTTTGTCCAGCAAAACAGGGGAAGAGGAACAGTTGTACATTCTTTATAAATTAACCAGATCTCACCCAAGAAAAACTTGACTAATGATTTTTCCCACTGACATCCTACAAGGTTCCAAGCAAAGGTCTAATGAAAGGTGGAATGTGCATTGTATCAATGGGTTGGGTTTTTTTTCAAAGCATAAAAAAACCCCAAATAAATACATTCTAAAACAAGCTTAGACCAGGAATTTGGACCATCATCTCTGTGATGCCCACTATTTTGGCTTCCTGTGCCTAATAACCACGTTTTCCATTCATACTCCTATGTGTAAACGATATACAAAGTGTGTAAAGGCATGGAGCATCATATATGATATATATACATACCCATATTAATGTTGCACAGCTCTGGAAGTACACAGGGAAGCCAGCAAGCACGTAGACAAAATTACAAGACATGTGATGAACAACAGTGTAAGTTCCTTTTTTAAATGCCATGCTTGAATATATAAATTTATTCCTCAATGGTTTCATGGCTCCTGACAGGTCACATTTATTGTTATGTATGGCTGCACTGCATTCTTTGCAGTTTTATTGAATATTTGTTTCATTTTTCTTTATAAAGCTTTTGGTGAAATCACTTCAGCCTGAATAGTTTCAGTTTAGTTTACTTCTCATCTCCTCCTTAGAAAAGTCATTTCATGCTTTAAGATAAATCAGCCAACATAAATCAGCCAACAGCTAACACCCGAGTACAAAAAAAGCCCAAAGAAAATAACCAAAATTAAAAAACCAACAAGAGAAAAAAAAAAAAAAAGAAAAACAAAAACCAAAACCTGAAGAACCAAAACCAGTCAGAACCTAACTGGCTTTTCTCAGTTACTTTTAACCTGATCACGTGCAGCATTTTAATAATGCTGCACAATATAATAGTTTGGTAATGATGACAAATAGTGAACTTTAGCAGTTTTCTGCAGCATCAGTAGGTTACTGTTCAGAAATCACCTAAGACACAGAAAAAGTGTCTGTTAACCTTTGACCTCAGGCATATTCAGATCATCTATTTGAAGGATAATACAAACTTCACCTCTTGGCTGCATTTACATGAACTTCAGCACCTTAACTAAAGACCACTTTTTTTCTGTGAGACCACTAAGCAAAAGGGGAATTCAGAAACTACTTACAAATCCGTTTGAGGTTTCCTATAAACAGGGCTTCTACCACAGACCCCTCACCCTCCTTCTTACCCGAGGAAATCCTCTACCACATGTGCATTTTAAAACTATTTTTGCCCCTTCAGAAAGCTTCAATTCCTTTCGCCCCCCCTGCGTGGCTCAAGGATCATGGTGTGAGGAGCAGTGCCTGCAGGTGAGCGTTGCAAGTGAAAGAAGGATCTGGGCTGCCCAAAGCACCCCAGCTCCCAGGTGTGGTGCAGCAGCGGCCATATGGACAGCCAGGAACCCACAACTCCCCCACCAGCAACGTATGGTAGCTGGTGGCACAGAAAACCTCAGCAGCTGCTGGAGGACTTTGTGTCTGCGTCCTTAGGACGTCATTATTGTTTTTATAAAGAGACAGCTGAGATAGCTCCAGTTTGAAGGTTATAGCAGATAAGAGAGAGAGTTCCACCTGCAGAAATGCATCAGAAAGTTCACCCTGACCTGTGTTTTGTTTTTACTCCAGTAAATGCTTTCCACCTACACACAAGCTTCACCTCACTCTTACGATTGTCTTTAATACCTTTGGAGAAAATACTAAAATGCCTTCAGTCTGTCCACTCACATTCCCTCACAGTTTACTGTGGAATTGATTGTATCACATGGGATCATATGCACCGTATGTTTCTTCAGTGTTAAAGACGCCTCGGTTTCTGCCACAGCTCTCATCATACTCTGAAGTTTTCTTCATTGCCCCTAGAATCAACACATCACAGTGAAAGAGTAAACCTTAGGTTAAAAAAAAAAATAAAATATTATTTTTTAATAACCATTGCACATTTCAGTCTGAAGATTCAGGAGAAATTGTTTCCTACAAGTCACCCAAAATAAAACATCAGTTCCATGCTGACTTGTATGTTTTAGACGTGTGAGCTGTTCTTGAATGCTCGAGGATGGCAGTACAGCAACACATGTCAGAATCACTGCAGGATTACCTTTTTTCCCCCCAGAATTAGTTCTCAGAGCACTCATGCTGCTTGCAGGGGTTACGGTTAAGTCTAAATCTAACAGGATATTTTTGCTACATGTGTTTCTAGGTAATGGTTTTGACATGTGACTTTTCCCAGCAACTTCTCTGGTCTTCTTGTTGACAAGCATGTGACAAACACTTAAGGGGAATGCTCCATTTTTTGGTAACAGTAATAAACCTGACAATTGTCAGCAGCACTGACACAGGTAAAGCATTTTCCACACTACACCTTTAACCATCACCTCGCACACACGTGCAAAGCAGCTAATCCATGGGGTAGGGACCTCCACCTAAACAGCACTACATTTTCAGGGGTGTATGTGAACACCTTTTAAATATACAGTGAATTTAAAGACTAAGTTCACCTGTCTGGTGGAGCTGAATGCACTAGAGGATCTGTCAGGCAAAGGACAGGCTGATCAGTCACTTTATACCGCTCTGGCTCGGGGCCAGCCACGCCAACCACCCTGCTGCTCCAAGCAGTCTCAGATCAGGTGGCAGCCTGACTTCTGGGACAAGGAGAGTGTTCAGGAAACCAGAGGCTGCCAGGATACACAGCTGCCTATGAGCCTTTCCTTTTTTCTCTGCAAAGATCTCTCCTGCTAAAGGGCTGATGGTGCCTTGGGCCTTCAGCACCCAGGAATTCCACACATGGAAGGAGTTCACCACGAAGTGGCATGAATTATCCAGCTTAATCCCACTACAGTAACGTGAAACAGTAGGACTTGCATTTCATAGGCTCTAAGTAACTCAGTCTCAGCCAGAAGTCTGCATTAACAGAGATACTTTTTAAAATCAGGATATGGATTCCTCAAAAATGAGACGGTGACAAGATAAGCTTTTAGAAGTGAAGTAAGTAGGACTCAGCAATCTTTTGCTTCCATTCTTTCTTACTTAGAGTACACTGCTAGAGACAGTTAAAAAGCTATCTTGCTCTCCTACTGGAATGCCTGTACCAACTCATTTCTTCTCCAAATTAATTTCTGGTCACATACTGAGCAGCTCTGCTGTAGGTAGGTGTCCCAGGGAAGGGGAGAATAGCTGGGGATACACCTATAAGGGAAGAAACACACAAGAAACTGGTATTGGCTCTTTCTTCCTCAGTGCTTTCCCCTTCTACACTCAGACCCTTCTACATCCCCACAATCATTTTCTCAGTACTTTCTGTGCAATATTAGACCCTGCCCAGAGGAACATGACCCATGTTAGGGCTGTCAGTGCTTCAACATATTGCTGAGCAGTGACCAGGAAGGATACCCTTTGGCCCTTACATGGTAAACAAAAGAAATTGCTTAAAAAGCCTGTCAAGCCTTGAAAGAGCCACACAAGACTGTGCAAAGCAGGAACCCAAAGAGTGTAAAACACACTGAGAGGACTAATGCCTGCCCAGCACACTGGCCTTACTGCACACACACACACATACATACACACAGAGGAATTCTACCAAGGGTTGAAGCAAGCCTTCCTCCCCTTCCATCCTCACACCAGCTCAAAGTAAACCATGCACTCTTCACTGATGTTCTGGGAAAGTGAGGAGAGGAAGGGAGCACAGAAGAGACTACATGGGGGGAAGGCCAGGTGGATTTTTCTCACATTTCTCTCCCCAGCAAGGGCTGGATGCTGGTGGTCACTCACATAGGGGACCTCTCTCAGAATGAATTTAAGTGGGAGCTGTAGGGAGAGGCTGGAACAGGTTGGGATGCATTGAGTGAGGCAAAGGAGATCCAGCCCTGCCCTCACTGCTTCATCATTAAACAACAGTGGTGATTCTTTCAGCTGTTGAAGGATGCTTTGACCAAAAAAAAGCAAAGAGAAAATGAAAGTCAGTGCCAGTGCAGCAGTGAAACACTGCTCCAGTGAAGTGACAAGGAAAGCTGGCAGCAGCGAGGAGAATCTACCCCCTGCCACACGGTCAGCGTGGCCGGTGGACAGCAGAGGGGCTGCCTGCAGGCAGCTCCCACCTTGCACCCCCAAGTACAGCACCTGCCTGGCCTTGCCTTCAGCAGCATAGCAACGGGTTCTCGTGGGATCATCCTTTCTGCTTGATAAAAAAAAAAAAAAAAAACAGAAAAGAAAAGATTAACAGAGTTGTTTTCTTTCAAGAAAATTCTTAAACAGCTCAAAAGATCAAAATGTTGTGTAATTTTTCCAGAGATTGGATCCCACCCTGAGGGGAGACCTGTCCAGCGCTACACAACTCATGGTTTCCAGCACCAGAAAGGATGCAAAATTACCTGAAAAAAAATTACCCTTTTTTTTCATAACAAAGCACATTTAAAGTGATACTTTACAGAGTGCCCTCCTTATTGGGGTCATAACAAACCAGCAGCTCCAGGCACAAAATGATGTTGTGGATGTGATGCTGGAAAATGATGCATTCTGTGTGTCACTCTCCTGCCACAACCTCTTGCCTTCTTATTCTCTGCTGCAGTTTTCATACATTAATTGGAGCAGCTGGTCCGAAAGTTATTCTCCTATTAACAGAATCTTCCTTCAAATTCAGTACGCAACCATTGCTACTTCCTCTCTTTTCAGTGGTGCCCAGCACCCAGACAAGGGGCACCAAGGGGCACCAGCTGGAAGCCAGGAGGTTCCCCCTGAGCAGGAGGAGCAAGTTCCTTGGTGTGAGGGGGTGGGAGCCTGTGCCAGGCTG
>JANHGN010010251.1:0-69646 GCA_024605025.1 Megaceryle maxima | reverse complement strand
AATTTTTCGTTTCTAAAGCCGGGGAGGAAAATGTCGGAGTATGTTTTCATGAGATGGGCATGGGATGACTCTTGGTAGTACTTGAAAATATTGGTGCATCCCCTGTATGCACCAAACAGAATACAAGGTTATGAACTATTTTTTTAAAAAAACAGCAGCCTTGTCATGTGGCTGTTTTCTTCTCCCTACTCGTTTGCATTGTGCTTTGTGGCATGTAGATCATAAATTTATTGGCAAATAAACTTAGTGGAATGGGGGACTACTTGTTATGCAAAATTAAACTATATTTCAGCTGTGAAAACTGTTCAGTGTCACTAGCTTGATTTGAATTTTATGAGTGAACTTTAAAAATCAGTGTGCTACAACAGTACCAATTAAATGTACTTCAGAACTATTTATATACACATATTAAAAAAATCTCATTATTTTTATATATATATCTTTTCAGTCTCCTTATTTCATGCTGAGGTGCTGAAATTGAAAGATGGTGCTATGGATAGCTGCCGGGATTTCATTAATCTTGTCATAACCTTGCACTGAGGTATTATGAAGCAGATAGAATAGTAATAATAATGCAAATACATACTCATGAAATAAGTCCCAGTGACTTAAGATGGGATTTTTCTGCTTGATTAAAATTATTCGTGTGCTCAAGTATTTGTAGAGCCTGGAGATTTGTAGCTACTCTGTGTATGATGCATGCTGAGCTCTAAAGGATGAAAGGCTCCTGGATGTATCATTGTAAATAAAAGGGCCGTATTTCCCTGTTAGCTTGATCTTACATTGTTGCTTACTCTTAAGAAATATGAGGTGTCAGGTAGTGCAGAGAGTAGGTATATGATGCTTTCTACCTTTATGTCATTAAATGTTTACTGCAGTACTTGCTGTAAGCAGTGTTTGATGGAATTAAGTTGAAATGTCATCAAGAGTATGCTTTCAGAATGTTTCCTCTTTGCTTTTCATCCAAAAAAATCTTACTGGATTGAAGCCAATTTGTGGTATCATGCAACTACGTAATTTTTAATCTGGAAAGGTTTTCATTAACTTTGATCTGCTCAGATCTTGAGGACAAATGTAGTGGGATGGTGTAAGCAAGGCTTAATTTATATACATGTTGATAAGTGTATTTTAAAGGACTCAAGACCTTTGCTGAGGAAAGATATTAAAACCCCCTAAACTTGTGGTTAGAAGAAAATCCCTGCATTCATACACTGAACAAAAAAAAAAAAAAAAAAAAAGTGGCATTGCCAAGCAGCCCTATAGAATAAATCCAGAGTTTGGAAGGAGGAGTTTAGAACCGAGATCATTCTGTTTCAAAGGCTTCCACAATTCTTGAATGCTGCTGAAAACGTGAGTTTCTGTGAGAGCCATACTGAGTTTGCCTTTGAAGATTTGTTCTTTTGCTGTCATTAGCTGCTTTGGGTCCCCCTTGCTACCCCTTCCTAGTTTGTGGTGTTGGTGCTATTGGACAGTATTTCATTAGAAGAAAGTATTTTATTTTAAGCAGACAATGGAGTTATATTTATCCTATTCTTCCCTTACTGTTTTCTTCATCTTTGCAATATCTTATCACAGTTGAGTTAATGGGAACATAGTATCGTTAGGCTATTTACAGCACAGGGTTCTGATTGCCAACTTCCCTTGGCATTACTTTATGGTATGTACATCCCCCTGTTGAATTATTTCCAAGAATAACCTGGAAAAGCAATGGGAGTGTTTGAGTAGAAGATGTATTTCTTTGAAGGGAGTTCAGAAAAAGACACCTTTGTTTTTTGTGACTTGATGTGCTCTCTGATAATCAGGAAGAGTAACCTGGTGGCATCTCTAGTGCTGAGAGTCTGTTCTGGGCTTCCTGTAGCTTTGCACCATCACTCCAATGGGACTGATGACTGTCTCCAGTGCCAGTTGACTGGGAAAAAATGCTGTAGGTGCTTCTAAACCCCCTGCTTTTATTCTCGCTGTGCCTCTGGTCTACATCTGCAAAATGGAAGTAAAAATGGATGCAAATTATGGGTCTGGAATCAGTAGAGGCTTATAGGATTTTGAGACTGCGCTCTCTTGGTGTAGCCACAGACCTGTCTGTGTCTGAATGGTGTAGAAAATACTGATGCGTGCACTGCTCACAGAGGTGATGAAACAGGGATCTGTTTTATGTTGTTCAGCCTGCCATTTTTAATTAAAAAAAAAAAAAAAAAAGTTCTGCATCCAAACTGCCATGTGGTCTGTTTTAAGTTGATCAGCCTGCCTTTTTTTATCTTTTAAAATAAGCTCTGCACCCAAACCACCTGTGAGGGGGTGGATTTGAATACGTGGCATGACTTGAACAGAAGCTGCGTCTATTCTTTTACTTCATATAATTACTCAAATTTTTTGCTCTTTTGACCTCTCCTATTAAACCCCAGAGAAATAGCCTGACCTGATGATGCTTGCAGCCTGTTCAGGAGTTGCTAAAGGGCACTGAGTGGCTGGTAGTTATATGCTGCGTTAATGTATTGCCTGTTAATGACTCTTTGATTAGGCTCGATTTAAAATCCATAATGCTGCTCATATTGAGTGCAACACTGAGCATTACTGACACAGCAAAAGAATAATAAGGGTCCTCTGAGGGATTTAACACTTGGCTTCGTTAATGTCCCTGTTTATGTTTGAAGTGTCTGTGAAGAGGTGGGGGATACATCTTGCAGTGGAGATACAAGAATGTTTTGACCAAATGCAAGTTAGAGCAGCGCCTTGCTATTTGAGCTTTTGTCCTGTTTATTGGAAATCCATCTCCATCCAAACTCACATCAGGAGTTGCAAATGTACTTAACAAATGTTCACGACTCGCCTGTCCAGAAACCCACACGTGTCTTTGACCTGCTCCTGAAAGTACAATTCAGATGTAACAAATTCACCCAGGGACCCTCTGGCAGCATTGAAGGGAGGGGAAATACAGCACATACCATTAAAATGACATCTGGAATCCCAGCTATCCCAAATGTGGGTTTTGTGAAGAGTTTTTGTTTCTCTGGAGCTACAAGCTTGCCAGTGTTTGTTGAGGGGAGACGGCTGCACATGAAATCTTGAGCTGAGCAGTGCTGCTTTCAGCCCTGCTTGTAAGCATGGCCTGGTTAGAATCCTTCTTGTATGCCTGTCTAGATCCTCTAGTCCAGATCTGCAAGACTTTCTGTTATTTTCAGTCCTGGATTTATCCTGAAGGTCAACCCTGGGTTGGTGTTGGATAGAGTCCAAGGAAGGGGGTGTGTCAGCTGTGGTGCTTTTTCACTTGTGAGTCTTGGCAGCATCTGAACCTGTCTCAGAAGGGGAACAGCTATTTTATTTAAAGTTGTTGGTTCTGGGCTAAAGCTCAAGCTTTTGACCCTATCACACACAAGAATTTGAAGTAGACTTAAAAAAAAAAGCCTCCATCTTTCAAATTTTAGAAGAAATAGCCTGTCAGTGGCAAGAATCTCATTCCAAGTGTGCTGCTTGGCTTGGGGAAACATCTGTCTGTAGAAACATCTGCTGCCTTACTAGCATCCTGGTGTGGCGTTTTCCAGTGTCCATAGAAGAGTGCACAGATAAGGGAGAAGCAACTCACTGGTTGTTGTTCTGCTGGCTTTTGGAGTGCAATATACATGCATGATGGATTTGTCCAGCACTAGCAGGACACATCTTCCTATGTCTCTTTATAATCTTGTTTCCATAGGAAATGGCATCTATGTGTGAATTGCTTGTTGTTTTGCCTTCTGCTTTCATCCCTGGATGAGTAAGGAAAGGCTCCTTCCTCTGCTATGGCTCTGGAAAGATTTTGTTGCCCAAGTGAGTCAAAGGGCTTTACTTGATTCACATCCTTGAAGCAGAGATGGGTTTCTGGCCTAAGGGAGGAAGGGTTAGGCAGATAAGCCTTGTTTTGGAAGGAGCACCCAAGTGCCTTCCCCTGCCTGCCTTCCTCTCCTAAGAGGACAAAAAATACCAGTGTATTTGTAGTCTCAGTCTGTAACTGCCTACAGCCAGAAGGTTAGAGCAAATTCCAAATACCAGGTTTTATTGTTCTTAGATGGCAAATTAGTTGCTATGTGGAAAAAAGCACCAACCTTTTCTCTCACTTAAGAATTGAAAAGTTAGTTAACCCCTTCCCTACACTTTGTTTTTAAGGTTTTGTATCAGTCTGGTTTACTTGAACTGCTCAGGCACCTGAGGTTTTAAAAATGTCATTAACCTGTTTGGTGCTTTGAGGTAGATTCCTGTGCACATGCATGTGCTCTCTCCAGCGTAGGGAATTGGAAGGCCTACCTTCTTTCAAACTTGGGCATTGTTGATGGTAATACTATTTTAACTGGGAAATGAGCTTTTGCAGCTGGTAGGCCTCTGTAGCAGAGGAAAGCAGGTATGGATGCTGCCTGCCTCTTGGAAATAGATGAAGCCTGTCTCTCAGTCAGCAGTTTCCTTTCTCGTGTACTGCCCAGGCTGGTTTAATGGATTGATGAAGGTTCTGCACATCACATCGCCAGAAAGGTCGCAGGACAAACTTTGTAAATGAATTTTAGATGTGCTTGGTACTAAGATGCTTCATACCTGGTTGACGTGTTAAGTTCATTTTAAAAGAAAATTGTTTGAAAATACACAGTTTGTGTGACGGGCAGAAATAGTTATTTGCCTGTCATCTGGCATCCGACACCAGCTCATCACCATTGCTCAGGAGAAGGGAGGATAAGCACACTTAACTCTCCAACAGGTGCAGCCTCAGTGTGAGATTGTATTTTAGTTGCTTTCCACACTTGAGGGTGGATCTCCAATGCACTGCAGTGTGGATGGCCTGTCATTAAGTGTGGTCTCTCCTGGTGCAGTAGCAGTGAGCTGCCCAGTAGCAACTTACTGGAAACAAATTCTGCTTTTAATAGTGAACTATTGCAGCAAAAGCATATATGGGGTCACAGTCTGGCATGTTCCCTGAAACCGTGCTTGTGAAATCTGTCATTTGGAGAAGTGCTAAGGATTTCTTGGAAGAAAGCTGATGAGAGTGGAGCTCTTGCAGCTGTAGAACACGATGTTGAAGTGTAAACTGCAGCTGCTCACATGAAGCACTGAGTGCTGTGCCCGCTAGAGCACGTGTATGATGAACACACAGGTAGTGTGAGCCTGCTTAGTAAGACTAGAACTTAAATGAGAAATTTCAACTGCTACTGTTTTGTGGTTTTGGTGGTTTTTTTTTTTTTTGGTTTTTTATTTGTTTGTTTTTTTTTTGTTGTTGTTTGTTTGTTTTGGTTGTTGTTTTGTTTTGTTTTGTTTGTTTTTTAACCTTGAGATGTGTATTGAGGGTAACGTGACTTAACTGACTTTTGTCCAACTTTAAAAAAGTTAATTATTATCTCATGTAAGCATATAGGAGGGAGAGAAGGTTGGAAATGTCAGCCTGTCAGCTTCCAGTATTGCCCTTCTGCTTGGAAAATCAGTAACAAGGTGTTCTTAAAAATGGTCACAGAAGATTGAGTCAATAGAAGGGGAAGTATTTTTTTAAAGTTGTTGGTTGCATTGCTTCTGTTACAGTTCAGCTGATCTGTGATGTGTTCAGTGCAGTGATGAGAAAACCCAGGAAAGGTGGAGTGTGACTCGCAGGGTTTGTAGCTAAGGCTGCACGCTTGCTTTTGTCAATAACTAGTGTTCCTGCTGGCAAAGGTCATCCTTCAAGAACTGAAATACAGCGAGTGAGGACTGTTCTAGAAGAGTTGTATGGCATATGCTGCTCTGTCTCAGTTTTGCTGATGGCAGCAAGTTGCAGGAATTGTCTCCTCTTCTCTCCATTAGCCTTGTGTGCTAGGTGAAGGTCTGAATGAAGCAAGTTTGGTAGTTAAATAGTAACACTTGTAGGGAGGCACATCACACCAGGGGATCTGATCAGTAAGTTGAAGGTGGCATGGCTGTCTTCCTAACACAGATGTAAGTCTTCCCTCCTGCTGGAGACCATGGATGAGCTGCATTGCTGGGCTCTTCCTGAGCCTTTTAAGTTTTTGACGTGAGTGTTCTTAACAATAAACACCGTTAAGAGGATTTTTGAACCATTTCACATGTGGGTCCAAGTGTCTCAGTGACAGTAACACAGGAAGCTGCACATAGAAGGAATTAAACTGATCCCCAAGTTACTGCCTTGACCACAGGCCCATCCTTCCCATTAAACCACAGATGCACTCATGTCATGTAAATAGCAAGTGGGCCAAGCCCGGCGCTGCTGGTGCAATTGCCTGGGTGCTTCTGACCTTTCCAGTTTCACATGAAGAGTAAAAATAGCACTACACCTGTATTTCTTATTTAAACTTCCCCAGGGTCATTTTGCACCATCCCAAGGGTGGTGACTTTTGCAGATGAGTACAGAATTTGGTGTTGGTTTGACTGGTCCGTCTTTGTTGGGGTTTGGTCTGGTTTTTGTTTTATTTTGTTGTTTTTTCTTTCTTTTTTCTTGAACTCTAGTTGGATACTAGTCCTGACTTTCATAATGAGTCTGTATGTAATTATTACATGAAGAAAATCGAGGTGGGTCTCTAAGCACAGATTTGGTAGTGTTGGTTTCTTTGTTCCAAGTGCTTATCTTGCAAACAGGGGAAATTATTTTTTTCAAGTTATTTTTTATTTTTATGACTCATTGCACAGGACTTTTTTTACTTAATACATACACATTTATGTTTTTCTCCATTTGCTTTCCACAACTAGTGGAAACTAGTATCTTAATCTGGAGCTTTCACAAATAAAGTGAAAATCAAACTTTTGGGCTCACTCATTCAGGACTGAGTTTTTAATTTTGTTCCTGCACTTGTAAGAACTTTTTTTTTTTCTTTTTGGTTAAATATACTTCAGTACTTAATGTTTTTCTTGCAATATAGTCATTGTGCTTGTAGTCTTACTTCACTTAGTAGTGAAACTCATTTTGAGCAGTGAACCATATACCATCCAGTACTTTAATTGGACGTATTCAAACTCTTCTCATGGAGAAGATCATTGGCTCAGTACGTATTGTTTGAATGATACATTTTGGGCTTTCACTAAGAAATCATATTATTGACTGCATTTGGCTTAATAAAATAATAAGTTAATATGCATTTAATTATCCATTTTTTACCTTGTTACCCATTTGAATATATCCTTAGAATAAATTGGGGTACCTTAAGAATCTAAAGCTGCTTGCATTATACTGAAATATTACTGATGCTGGTTAAGGTTTTAGATAACACTAAAAAAGAAGCAAAGAAGCTTTTATTGAAGTACATTGCTTTTTCTGTAAAAAGTATTGTTGCAAGTTTTTCTATTTCTGGGAGCATAGCGGTAGGTTCCAACGTATTTTAATTGTTCCAATGGATAAACAGTTGTGCTTGCTAGAAATCCTCCACAATAATGACAAAAACCTCCTGAATTAGAGCACTTCTTTAAGCCAGCTGCTTGCTGATAATCAAAATGTCACTTCAGCAGTCTGTGTAAATCCTTCTCTCTAATTAGAATTACAGGGCTTGTCAAGAGCTCACATGGCCCTTCCTCTTCGTCCCCTTAAATCCTGGGCCAGATCCCAGCCTGAATTTGCAAGTCTGCAATAATTCCATTGATTCAGAGTCTGTGTTGGATGCTGAGATCAAAATCAGAATCACTTTGCTTAGAGGTGTAGAGCAGAGAAAATACTTGAATTGCTTCAGCTAATCATGTGAAGAGGGCAACTCATCCAGTTTGGAAGAAGCTGGAATTTACTTTTCTTTAAGTATAGTAAATAATAACAATCACATGGGAAGTAGGTGCCCTTACCCACTGATACAAGCCACAGCTGAAAAGATGGGCTCTTATAGCAGGAAGTCTTGCCACAAGGACCTGGAAGCTTTCTGCTGCTATTGAACTAAGTAGGGTGTGTTTATAGAAGAGGAGCTGACTTGAAAATATACCATTTGGGAAGCATGCAGCTCTTGCTGCAGATTGCAGATCCTGTCCATCCTCGTTGTGCTGTGAAATGGTGTCTCTGGGGGAACGGTACTTGGGGTGTGATCTGTGAAGGTTTAGGAGATGCCGATTCCAGCTGACTTGGCAGCCTGCTGGGGAGCTGTGGCCTGCCTGCTAGCCCCTTCTAGCATTGCCTAGGTGAGATGTCTTTGCCACTGAAGTCCCTCTCAGAACTTGTGATGCTGCTGTTTGTCTCCTCACTGAGGAAGTAATTTACAAGTTGTGCCCAGGAAACCCTGCATGGGCTGTTGCTTTGTATAAGAGCTGTCCTGGGAAACAAAGATTTAGTGTTCAAGATGCTGGCTTTTGGATGCGGTTCTGGGTTCCTGTTATTGCCTCCACTGAAGAATTCTGGTTTAACCCAAATGACAGCAACTGTTTTGAATGTGTCAGCTCACATGTGAATCTAAAGAGGAACCTGAAGGTAGGGACAAATGGCTATAAATAAATCTTAAAGCTCTAACCTATCTTTGCCCTTTCTGTCTTTTCTGCAATGTTTTGAAGGATGCACGCCAGAAGTTCCGCTCTGTGCTGGTTGAAGCAACAGTAAAACTGGATGAACTAGTCAAGAAGATTGGAAAAGCTGTAGAAGACTCTAAACCTTACTGGGAAGCTCGGAGGGTGGCCAGGCAGGTGAGAACTTTCTGCCTTATAAGCCTCTGCTGGTAGTCAGAGAGCACATAAGGATGGCATTGCTTTCAGGCTATTAATAACATCTTAAGCACATGCACTTGGCTGACACTGGCCTACGTCTTGAGTTGCATGTCAGTGATGTGAATTGATGGCAAAAATGTGTTTCTTCACAGCCACAGCTGCACATATTTGTCAGTCTAGGAACAGCTATGGCAGACAGAAACTGTCAATAGTAAAAGCCCAGTTCTGTTCTCCCCTCCTCAATGGCTTTTCAGAGCCCTGCTCTTCACTGTCAGTAGTTGTAATTGTTTGAAAATACAGCATGGACTTCCTTTATCTGCTTTTTTTTTTTTTTTTTTTTTTTTCCTTAAAACAAATTATTCAGCAGCTGAATGGCTGTAACTGGAAGCTGTGGGGCATGCCTGGGGAAGCCTGATGGGTTTGGTACCAATTAGGTTGTGCTGAAGCAGGAATGTGCTAAATGTGGCTCTGAATTGTGTTAATTTTGGGAGAAACTGATCTCTGCTTTCTGTGCTGTCATCAGGACCTTATCTCTGCCCCAACTACTACTTTGATAGGCACCTAAAATAGTGTGTTTTAGTTGGAAAGGGCCTGTGTGGCTGAGGGGGGGAAGAATGAGTGGAAGGTAAGGTGTGATCTACTGACTGCAGGGAAAGTGAGAACGCTTGTGAGATGTCAGGCAGCTTCTCACCTTAGGGAAAAAGCAGCTGACAGTTGAGCATGTGGTGGCTTAGGCAGCACTTCTGCTTGGTGTCTGTTAGGGGTTCTGCTGTTGTCTGAGGCTTTTCTTTTTTCATAAAGGGGAGGCTGTTCCTGGGTGCTACTCCTGCTTTCTCTCGGGACAGGGAGAGGCAGAAGTAGGGAAGAAGAATGAAGGGAACACATCCTTGGAGCAAGGCAAAGAAAAGGGAGGCATGAACCCAAGCTTCGTTGCTTTGAAAGCTGATGAAGCAGGAATGGGGTTGATGGGATGTGACATGCAAGATATGTGACCATGTTGATCCTTCAAATTGCATGACATTGTGTTGGAGCCATTGTCTCAGGGTAGTGGGGGTGATGTGTGGCAGCTATTAGGCTCAATCCTTCAGACTAGCAGCTGTGTGGCAAATAGATAAACTCCACTGCAAAGTGCGGTGAGCATGGTACCTACTACTCACCTGTAACTGCTCTGAAAGCAGTTGCTGCTCATGGGGCCAATGGTGGGTGTTAGAGACAAACCAGCAGTGAGCTATGAAAAAAAAAAAAAAAATTACAAAAATCTCCCAAACCCTGCCTCAAGTGTGATCTTATACTTCTCTCACTGTAAATAGCTGTGTAATGCACAAAGCACATAGGACTTCAAGAGTTATACTTGGGAAAGTTGATGGCAGAGACACATTCTCTGTAGTACAAAAAAAATCAGGTAACTTTGAGGTTTGTAGGATCAGACAGTGAGGGCAATGAACCTTGTCCTCTGTCTTGAAGTTGGCTGTAGATCAGGTCCTGAAAGTGGATTTTTTTTATTTCTGCATCTTTGCTGCCACTGAAGTCCATTCAGCTCTGCTGGTTCAAAGGTGCTTTGAAAGAGCACTAAAAAACCCTACTGTTTAAGGTCCTTAGGTTTGTAGAATCTCTATTCTGGTATGGGGCTTGTTGGAACCATGTTTTTCTCTCAATCTATTCTGTCATTAGGTAGGTTTAAATGCTGTTTATTCCAGACTTGTTTATTTGCTACACACTCAATTTTCTTTTAATTCCTTGATAGTCTTTTTGCTTAAGTAGAGATTCCCTTTTTCTAAGGGTACATTTCACATTTTTCCATTTTGTGTTATGGAGCTGGTCATGGAGCAGAGCCCCCTCTTCATATCTGCTCAGCAGACAGAGCTGGAAGATGGTTTCCTTTTGGCTCTTTGTCTCAAAGTCTTGAAAAAGAAAACGTAAAGGCCAAGAGGAATAGTGTTGAAGGACAGCAAATATATGTGGAACATAGGTGATTGGAAAGATTGGTACCAATCATCAGTAAAGCATCTGCCTAAAGAGTTTTTTTAGTCTTAATTTAGTCTAGAAAAGTTCTGTTTAACTGGGAGCATATTTGCTATATTAAAGCCAGGGAGAAGGAGTGAGTAGGTAGGGAAATGTGAAACTGAAGGAATGTACCAGAATATTAATGATTTGGGGCTGGTCCACATCTCTCTTTACTTTGATTTGTAAAACTGTAGTGAAATCATGGGAACAGCTTGACATTTTTCCATTCAAATTTATAACAACATCTACCCTGTGAAGACAATCTTCCTCCTTCTGTCTTTGCAGTTATTTTAGAGCCATTAGGCTGCCTCTAAAAACACAGGCACAAGGTTCTCGGTGAGTGAAACAGCTTTAGTTAAACAATAAGGGAAAAAGGCATGACTGTACTTGTAAGAGAAAGGGAAGTTTGTTCTTCTCAGTAAAGGGAAGTAAAAATATGACCTATAAATTGAAGTCTTCTGGGAACAAAGAACTGCATAACTAGTGACATCTAGTTTGGCAGAAAGGCAGGAGTTGTGCAGAGTTGTTTGCATTTAAGATGTCAGACGTAGGGTGAGTTGCCTGATGCAAGCTGTATTTAGTCATATTGAGGAGTTTGCTTTCACTTGGCACCAGCATGATTCTCAGCTGGAAATATTTTTTTCATCTACTGAGATAAAGGCCATTAAAAAGGTATGAGGGCACTGATGTGGGGTCAGCAAAAAACAGTCCCCCAACTCAGGTACTTCTCTGGAGAAGGTTTAGGACTCTGAGCCCTTTTGTCTACTCACCCTTATCCCCATCTTGTGCAATCCTGTGTTGGCAGAAGATGGTGAATTCAAAACAATTTAATTCTCCCCTGCAGAAGTCCTGTAGCATCTTGTTTGTGTAACGTATGCCAAGAGAGCTTCAGCTTGGCCTATCTTGGGGTGAAGCTTTGCTTCAGCAGAACAGTGGTCCCTTGGCATCAGGATTGGAGTGCTTTGCCCTCTGAAGTGGTGGCACAGGGAATCGGGATGCTCTTGGCATCAGCAAAGCAGTAATATTTTGGTTTTGCTGAGGCTGACCTGAGAGCTAGCTGATATTCTTGGCCCTGTAGATTTCATGCAACTTTTGCTAAGACAACTTCATGGTGATTCCTCATTTGGTATACCCATGGGCCTTTTGCACTGATTGCAGACATTCCTTACTGTTTTGGAGTGTTTTGATCCAAATGTGTCATGTAATCAAATTTAATGTATTTCTGCTCTGAGAATTTTTTTTTGCATTTGTCATACTGTATTCTCATACTGTTCTTGAACTTATGCCACAGTACCCATGTCCAATGGTAGAGCCTTTGGATAGAGTGGAGAATTGCTCTATTCTGTATCTACATGAGCAATGACTGTGTTGCAGCAATATGAAATTCCTATAATGCAGAAGGTGGTCCAGGTTCTACGTGTAGCAAAGATCAATCTTTCCATGTCTTTCTGTCTGTATTTTTTTTGTTTGTTTTCTAGTCACCTGCTTCTCTGGTTGACTAGGTGAAAATTTAGACTTTTCTTGCCCTAAGATAATGGGGAAGAAGGGTGAAGTTGCTAGGAAACGTTACTAATGTAAACAACAGTGTATGTCTTAAGCCACTGTTAGCATTTGCAGGGCCAGTGCTGGGAAGTGCCTATGCAATAGTGTCTGAGCAGGAGCTTGAGGAGTGTGTTCCCTCCCTAGTGACAGCATGCTTTTTTTCTTGTAGAGTGAGGAGTTAGGTTCTGGTCCTCAATACTGGCTCAGTTTGGGAGTAGTGTGGATGCTTTGCTCAGTTTTAGTAGTGAGCTTGTTTGGGAGGGACATCATTTTGCTTTGTGATATTCCTCTCATCCCACCTGACTTACTTAGCTTTTACAAAAGAGTGTCAAAAAATTTGCTTCAGGCAAAACCAGATGAAAGCTCTATGCTAGGTCATAACTATATGCACCTCTCACTCAGGGACCCATCTGTAGCAAGTGTTCAGAGAGCAGTCTGTTGAAGGCTGTGCATGTTCTGCTTCCTCTTGGGTCACTCTGGTTCAGTTTTACAACTAATTCTTCTTTTCCTGTTCTCGGCATATTTTCTTAAGCAGCACGCTTTTATCTCGTAAGGCTTGGGGAAAAATACATTTGAATCTGTATGTGCAAAAGTTCTTTCCTGATGAAGTCTAAGTGCACCTGAGAAGAAACACAGCTGATGAACGAGTAGGTAGTGTTCATCAGAGGCAGCTAACCTGCCCTGTCCCCTGCAACTTCTTATGTGGTAGAACTCCTTCCTCTCACCTCACTAACATCCTTTTTCCCACGTATGTTTTATACTGGATTGCCACATCTCTTTGAAGAAATCAGCTGACAGGGTCAAGAATTACTAGGGGTCAGCCTTCAGATATTCAGACCCTGGTTCTCCATTCTGTCTTGACAAAACTTTGAGCCCTTAGTCGCTGATTGTAGTCAGTGGTGAGGGGGGTGTGTTTGGAAACCCTTCTGAGGTACATACATCTTCCTGAAATGTAGAGGGATTTAAGGCCCCTTGTCTTGCATTGTCCAGCCATTTGGAAGTTGTCAGATGAATCCTGAATCAAGTGTTTCAATGAATCTTGTATCCAGAGTGAATCAGGATGGAAAGTAGCTGCTGTAATCTTGCAGAACAGGAATGGAGGAGGAACTGAGCTGCTTGATGGTGAAGGTGGGAGTGTTGTAAGCAGATAAAGGCATACTTACCTAGTTAGAAGACTGTTCCTTGGCAAATGAGACCGATACCATTCTTGGCAGAAGTCAGGGTTGCAGTGTCTATAAATGAACAAAACTTCCCCAAGTGGCCATTGCATCTCAGTTTCTAGGTGTTCAGCTTGAGGTGTCTGAAAGTAGTTGTGTTAAGTTACAGATGGTAACTTTCTTAGCTCAGGAGACAAAAGCTTTTTAAAATCACACAACTTGAAGGCTTAAAACTGCCAATCACCCTTAATAATTAATTAGGCATTGGAAACTGTGGTCTTGCCAATGTCACTTTGTGCAGCACCCAAGTTTCCCATCCAAATTCACTCAGAGCTAATTGGATCACAGCACCATCTGTCTCTGCTGTGGAAGGGAGAGCAGCATTCCATGTAGGCAACAGCTCCTGGGTCCAGAGCCAGCAGTGGTGGGTATCCAGGTCTTTCCCTCTGGTTCCTAGGCACTAGATATGTTATCCATAGGTATATTGGGGGTAACCATGTCATAAGGAATCTCCTTTTGGATCCTGCTTCTATGAGCTGAAGTCCTCGTGTTCATGTTTAAGACAACAAGGAGTTAAGATTGATTCTTATTATCTGGTAAGCTTATCTTGGCAAAAAAAGGTGGAGGGAGAGGGAACTTGAGAAACAAAAATTAAATGTCAGCAGAACTGTGACAGACTTGCATTCCTGTTTGGCATCTTGCCATGGAGCTAGTAAAAAGCAAAATTATTGGCACAGCTACAGTGGAACAACCAACTGACCTTGCCTGGCTGAAGGAGTGTTTCTAGTTAACTGTTTAGAAACCAAAAAACTATCTGGTGGATTCACATTTTCAAAGCAAGGATCATAAACTTGGAAATTGACTTTGATAAACTTTCTTCAAATCCTTTCAAATGCCTATGAAAAATCCCAAACACCCAGAACACTCGCCTGCTTTGCATGGCTGTATTTCAGTGCTGTGATTTTGTTGGGAAGTAACGATTGTCTGTGCAGCACGGCTGCTAATGGACTGTTAATTCCAGTCTCTCTGACAGTTTGTTCATCTTGCACATAGACAAAGCAGTAGAAAACAATGTGTGCAAAGGTGTCCCTTTTATCTAACAAGAACAACTCCTCTCAACATGGTGTCAGGAACTACCATTGGCTCCTAAGACTATTTTCACCCATGTCTGTGGTGGTGGAGCCATCGGAAGTTGCTTTGTAAGGATGCTGCTGCTCTGGCCATTGCAATCATCAGTCTAGGCTGACAATATAGCATATGTTTATGTGCTCAGCCTGTGCTGATAGTTTGCCCTTTTAATTGAAGGTGCTGTATTACAGCTGCCTCACGGGCTCTTAGGAGCCCCACAGTAGGGTGAGGACAGAGAAGGTAAGGATTTCTGGTTTGGAAAGGTGGGGTGAAGGGTGTGAGAAGCTGCTTGCTCCCCAGGTGTGTATATCAACCCTATAGAAATAGCTGCTTTGGCTGGTTTTGGATTACTTTGGCTGGTGGGATGGAGAGGCCACTTGGAGGCAGGGGAGCAGCTCCATTCCTCACCTGTTGGTGTTTGAGAGCTTGTCTGTGGGATGGAGGCTGACATGGTGGCCTTGGTTAACTCTGGGACAGGCCAGGCATGGGAGGCAGGAGGCAGCATGAGCCTTGCCTGGGAAGAGATGGCTGGGGATGCCCAAAGGGAAAGGAGACATGGAAGCTGCCATTGGGCAATTGAAGAGCCCAGCACAGTAAAGAATGGTAAGGAGGTGAAATGTAGGTGAGCTGTGCAAGAAGTGGTGCCCGAAAGGACAAAGCACAGAGGCTGGGGGTTGTACCTGATGCCCAAAGAAGTTTTGTCTGTCCGTTTTATCTTTCTGCTCCCTGTGGACATGCTCTAGACACGAACCCCTTCTTCCCACCAGTGCTCGCCTTTTTTTTGTTTTGTTTTGTTATGAAACACATCATTAAATCTTGGGGAAACCATGTCAATGTGATGTCATTCCTCTTGTGAAATGTGGATTTGCTGTGATCCCAAGGGGTGTTCTCAGTACATTAATCTCCCTTTCCATGTGGTGCATAGCTGGCTGTGGGGCTGGGCACCCATGTGAAGAGGAAATCACCCGAGCAAGGGAATCTGACATCAGTAATTTTATTATTGAGGGTGAGGAGTCACTTCCTGGACTTCCACCAGGGAATTCACAGAGTTTCATAAACTTTATTTCTGAAGTAGGATGCACTTTAGGTTAAGTAAAGAAGATGTTTTACCACACTCAACATTTGTGCTCTCATCATGTTTGCCCAGTTGTGATTGAAACCTTGTGAGCAGTGTGTAGGAGTCTCTACCCTGTCTTCACGTATGTATGGCTTAGTGTTTCACTGCTGCCAGGCAGAGCTTGTCCTCAGTGTGTTCTGTTTATTCCACCTGAATGATCAAAATCTGAAAACTGTTCTTTTTAGTCTTGCATTATGGTTCTGTTGCATTTTCCTTCAGGCCAAAGTTGTGATGAAACCAGCAGGGAGCTCAGGGATACTTACCTGAGTCAGCCAGCTGGGGTTTGCCTGGCTGATGTATTTCTTAGTGTTGTTATTTATTTACTTAAACTTTAAGACCTCAGTTTGACACTTGTGTTCTGGTTGTGTCATCTGCTTGAGCAGTGGGATATTTGAGTGTCTCAAACTGACTGTCCTTAGACTGCTGAGAAGATAACAGATGTTTCTGGCCAGATTTGGAAAGTTACGCCAAAGATCCAGTCTGTGAAGGAAAGCTCCTGAATGCATTTGTTTTCCCGTCAACACTGCTAAGGCAGGATAGTAGGTCAGTGTGACTGGCAGGTTTCTACCTTCTTAATCCTGAGCAGCTGGAAATCTGCCCCATGTTTGGGGACACTGACAGCTGCTGCTTCACAGATGAACTGACAAAGATCCTTGACTGATTCATATTTAGTGCTCTTTTACTTATATTTCCTGCAGACTAGGAGGCATCTGCAAGTACTATATTCTTGGCACCTCTTGGTAGCAGGAACTGATTTTTAGCCACTTGGTTGTTGAAATACCTGTATTAATAAATTCTGTGCCTGTATGTTCTCCTCTGAAAGTTAGACTACTTGTGCCTGTGTTTACTCTGCCTCAGAGAATGGGTCTAGTTATTTTGGGTTGGTATTTACACATCCTCCAGTTTCTTTTCATGTGAGCACTATTCTGTTGATGGATGATTAGTTTGTATAAGCTATTGATGCAAAAACTGTAATTGGTCTTCTTACTAGTAGAAGATGTGCCTTGGGAGGGCTCCTTTATGTAAATTTGTTGGTTGTGCACTGTAAATTAGAGATTCTTCCCTCTTCTGCTTTGCTTCCCAGAAGTAGAAGAAAATACTGTTTTCATCTATGTGTTTTGAAGAATATATTTGTAAGAGATGAAAAAAATTACTCCTTTTTTGGTGTCTCTTTCTCCTGCTTTCTCCAACCCCATACAGCATCCATCAGTTCTTAGCTGTTCTGGATGGCAGCAATTCAGTGCCAGCTGGCTGTTCAATCTCCTCTCCATTAATTGTCAAGAACACAATGACCTAATTATTTTGCCTACCCTTCAAGAATGTGTTGGGTTTTTTTTTTTTCTTGTTCTTTTTCTGTTGTGAAATACTGGAAGTGTTGTGCAAGTAGGTCTGAAATATTGGAGTACTGAGGTAAGTTGGTGTGAAAATTCCCTCTGTTCATTGGAGTAACAAGGAGAGGGCTAGGGCAGGAAAGTCTGGGATGGTGTTAATGTCGGCTGATTTAGGCAAAAAGAAGAGATGCAGGTGATGTGGCTTTGATGCTTAGCCACGGGTGCAATGGCAAATGCTGGATCTGGCAGAAGGGTGTAAGCAGTTCTCAAAGGGTGGTGGGTTGTGAAAATAGAGATTAATTCCTTTTTCCTCTGCTGTTGTCTGAAGATTTGATGAACATCATTTTGCACCCACTTCAGTTTGGGAAAACCCAAGACATTTAGACTGTGGGGTCCTTTGCACAGCTGCAGCACTTTGAGTGGCTATTGACGAAAGGAAAAACTACAGCATTTGAAAAAAGCCCCAGTAATTTAAAGGGAAGGTTGCTTTGCTTTATTTCTTACTGTTTCCCCTCTCAGGCTTTTTCTAGCCACTAGTAAAGGCTATTTCAAGAGATCGTGAGCCTCAGACAGGATCATCTGTTAAAAATATTAGCTGGCATTTGAGCCTGGGCTACTTGAGGTCGGGGTAATATCCATGTACCTGTCTTGCAACTCTGGGGAAGTTGTTCTGCCACCCCATCTTTATTATGTACAGTGGTCTAAACAGGCAGGAGTTTATTATGGAGTGATAAGAGCTCATGCTGTAGGGGCTGCTGCCGAAAGAAATCTGATAGGGATGTTGGTTGATGTCTTCTGGGTGTGTTTCATTATGACTTCTAGTAAAACTGTACAAATTTGAGTTCTTGTTTGTTCTTGCTGGAAAAGATTATCTGAAGAGTCTAGTCCCTCTGTAGCATGTGTGGGAATAGCTCTGCACTGGCTCGATTTCTGTAAGAGAAAATCTTTGTTAATTACAGCAAACCTGCAGTCCTCCTGCTAGAAAATAAATTTTACTACCAGGATGTTGAAGAAATGTCCATCTTTTTCTTGTTTGTCTGCTTCTGATGGTGTTATGGTTTTGGTTTTTGTTTGTTTGTTTTTGGGGGGATTTTTTGTTTGGTTTGGGGGGGGGGGTGTTGGTTTGGTTTGTTGGGGCTTTTTTGGGTGGTTGGGTTTGGTTTGGTTCCCCCCCCCCATTGGTAAAGGGTGATAATGGGTTGTTCATAAAGGAAGATTTTATTGCTGTGAAGTGAAATTGAAATTGTGTCTGTTCCTGCTGCTACCTAGACTTTTTCCTTCAAGGAATGGACTTAGCCATTCATTTGTCCAGGACACCACCCCCAGCTTTTCCTCTAAGTGAAGCAAGCCTGTTACTCAAACATACAATTCTACTTGGAAAAAATTTGATGGCCCAATACATTAATTATATTCAAGTCCCTTAGGAAAATGACTGCTCAAAAGTAGCTGTGAGCACACTGTCAAGATGTACAAGGTCAGCCTGAGCCTTTCTTCCAGAGCATGTACCTGCTCTTGAGGACATACAGTTGCTGGTGGGTGTGAGGCTTTCTGGGGACTGGGAGAACTTGTCCAGAACAGCCTGTAGCCCAGGTGAAACTCCTGCCCATGTGCCTTGTCTTCACTTAAAGTTGGTATGCGCACAAGCACAAGATGTGCTTTCAGAACCAGGCTGCCAGTCCTTTGCCAACCCTCTGGAAACTTCTACTTGCAAACATTTGCTGCTTTGGCAGCAATTAGGTGAGACAGCGATCCAGTGTTTCTCCTGAATCTGTTGTGTCTGTATGTGCTTAAGATTTATTATCTTGGCTTATTAGCAGAATCCACTAAGGCAGGCGGTGTACGTCTTGCAGCGTGTATTTTGTGGGAGTTTGTTGCTTGCTTCTGTACTTGATTTCAGCAAAGTTGGCTGCTGCCAGGTGCAGATGAGCATGTAGAGCCTCTGTAAACCTAGAAACCAGCTATAAACCCCTAGACTCACTGAGTCACTGCCTAAGCTCTCAGAAGGAAGGTGCCTGTTGCAGGGAGGATTATCTTGGTATTTTCCTCTCTTAATAAGATACTTTATCTTGGAGAGAAAAATCTGGATATATTCTATGATCCCCCCCCTCCAGAAGGCAGCAGCTTTATAATTTTGGCTGTAAACAAGTGCACAACTATCAAGCAGATGGTAGTGAGTCCCAAGAAAACTGTGTATGGATGGTATTAGGATGAACAATTTGTCATATTCTGGTTCCATAGACTTGTTAATTAGTGTAACTCCAAGCAGACCAGCATCTTGCAACTGCCTCATGAAAAATGAGGGAGGGCCAAAAGGCCTGGGTAGTACCTTGCATACAATCTCTGTGCCCAAATGTGCATCGCCTCCCTACTCCTGTGAGACAAGGAGCTAGATCAAGTAAAACCAGCAAGGAGTCCAGTAGGTTTCAAGTGACTGAGTGCACTGTGGTGATGATTGGCTCAGAGATGATACTCTTGCCCTTGTTTCGCAAGGTCCTCATGTACAGCCTGGATGGGAACCAGCAGAAGAGAACAGAGGAGAGATGGCAGCTGATCATTCAGGCCAAGCCAGGATTTAAGTGTTTAAGGAAATTCTATTTTTAGGTATTTTCTTTCTCATTTTCTGCCATAGCTCCTAAAGAAGGGAGGTGGGATTCTGTCTTTGAGGAGATCAGCTGGTAACAGAAGTAGCTAATGAAGTGAGCTGCTGGTTGTGCCTTGAACTTTTTGTCTCTTGGAAGATGGCTTGTGATCCTGTCTTAAAGGAGTTACATACATCACTTAACTTTAGCACAGAGCTAGATGTCTCTCAGAAAGTACTTTGTAGTTCTGCTCTTATTTCCGGGGCCTTTTTATAGACTACAAGTTTACCAGGAAAAATAAAACAGCCAGGAGTCAGGGCAGTGCTCTAAGCTGTTAGAAGAGGAGGGGGTGGATGCATGGATGGGACCAAAAAGCCCAGCACAAGAACAAGACACCTGATAAAAAGCAGAGACTAAGGGACGTCAGGTTATTGTATTCCACAGGCATTTCATTAGTTATGCAGCAGGGAGGAAATGATTGGTGCTCCAAAAAGCTCTAGCAAAGCTTATTTTCACCTTCTCCTCCCCTTTGCCTTCTTTACCCAAATAAAAATCTTCAAATCTGCTTTTGAAAAAGCAAAATTTAACCCATATACAATTTTGTAGCATTTCAGTAAACAGCTTAAAGAATGTTTCAGACTCTGCAGAGACTGTATTTTCTGTCAGTAATGCAAACAATCATCACAGATTGATACATAGCTCAGAAAGCCTCCTAGATCTGCCAAAATGAGGTCACTCTTGAGGTTTTGGATTTTGTAAGTTGTTTATAAGCAGCTGTACACAGCCTACAGCAAGAAGGACTTTCTGGTTTTTTACTACCTCTTGGTTCTGGTTTGGCTTGAAGTTTTTAGTCTGTAGGCAGGGGGCAAAAGCAAGGTCATCATGGTCCTTAAAAAAACAAACACGGGCAAACGAACCACCTACCTCCCAACTGCACCACTAGTCTGATTATTCAAGAAAATAAATGAGTGGATCTCAGAATCTGGGCGAAGATTCAACATCGTTGCAAATTTTTTTGCAATGATGTTGTTTGTTCTTGAGAAACTGTACCAAAAAATGATGGTATTTGATAGAAATGCTGGTTGTAGATGACCTCTGGAGATCATCTGATTCCAACCTCCTGCTCAAAGCAGAACTGTCACCCTTGCTGGCTTGTATCAACCATGGCTTTGCCAAGTCTTGAAAACCTCAGGAGATGGAGATTTGTAACCTGTCCAGATAATGTGTATGTGGGTCATGTTGCCCTCTTGAAAAGAAAGACTTTTTCATTATGTAACCTGAACTTCCAAGATGCCATCTGTGGCTGTTGCTCCAAGTTATATCATCCAGGACTGCTGAGAAGCATTTGTTTGACACTCTCATCTTTGCAGCTCCCTTTCAAATTTTAGCTGGCAGCTAACTAGGTTACTCCTTAGTCTTCTCCTTGGTAGACTAAAAAAGCCACATCGCTCAGCACTTCTTGTAGGCATCACTGTAGTCCTCTGGACCCTGTCTTGACATCCCTCTTCAACTGGAGGGCCTGAGTGTAGTATGTGGTATGGAACCTCACCAGCAGTGATTGGGAAGAATAACTTCCACCAGTGGCCAGCTGTGGCCCTCTTAATGTGTCCTGAGACATGGTTTGCCTTATGGCAGGAGTGCACCTCTTCAGCTTATTCAGCCCAATGCCCATCATATTGTGCAGGCCCTTGTCAGTAGGGCTGCTCTTCCCATCTGTGCCAATTGTGGGATTGTTCCACTCCACACATCTCCTTGTTGAGCTTGGTGAGGTTTCTCTTGGCCCAGTTGAGTTTTATAAAGTCTGTCTGGGTTTGAGGTTCTGCCATTTGCCTTTTCAACCACCTCCTCTAACAGTATCATCCACAGATTTTCTAGGGGTGCAGCTGTGCAGGCTTGTTGTGAAGAAGCTGAGCATTGTGGGCCCTTGTGTTGGCATCTGGGCTGCTGTTCTTGTTACTGGCTGCCAGATGCACTGGAACAGGTTGAGGAAAACCAGAGCCAAAGCAGCAGCTCTCAACAGCCAGTTGCTGTGGTTGCTGCAGTGAGCACTTAACTCACTTTGTAGGCTTCTGAATTACTGAATCCCTTGCAGTGGTGGGTGAGACAGGTATGCTGTGGGTCAGCGAGTGGTCGTCCTGATGTCCTCAGCCCCGCCAGAAGCTTGTGTGGGACACTGCGGTGCAGTCTCTGCGATCAGTGTGGTCCCTGAAAACCAATGGTGCTGTGGCAGCTCTGGTGGGTGACTGGTGGAGGAAAGTTATGGTTTTAAAACGGGTTTCCTGTTGTACTTCACACAGCCAAGTAGCTGTGTGATGTTGTTACAAGAAGGAGAAGGGGCCAGAATGGAAACACTTGAAACTTGCTTCCTTCTGAAGAGCGTGACTGGAACACAGTTAATCGTTATCTCTTTGGTGATAAGCAAATGCATGTTTTCTGGTCACAATTAAACTATTGTTTTAAAGATTAATGAGTGGGAGAGACATTGGCTTCTCAGTAACAATCAAGAGCCTTTTAGAGCAAAGGCCTTGGGCCAGCACGTGCTGTGCCAGTGCCTTGTTCTAAGCAGCAGCTGCGTGCTCCCTTCATGCTCCAGCTTCCAGTGATTTTACCCACAGAGGGTGTTCATGCCTGTTATTGGTAATAACACAGAGATGCTGAAGTGAAGTAGGTGTCAAGACCTTGGTGGTGTGGGATGAGAGAGGCTTATCTGGATAAATGTGAAGCCAATTTTGTAAATACTTGAAAATAAGTGATCTT
Source organism: Megaceryle maxima (assembly GCA_024605025.1). NCBI lineage: Eukaryota > Metazoa > Chordata > Aves > Coraciiformes > Cerylidae > Megaceryle > Megaceryle maxima. The sequence continues at coordinate 47,424 of JANHGN010010251.1, read as the reverse complement.
TGCTGACTGATGTTTCTCGTGGGAGATCTGCTGGTTGTGTTAGTGATGCCCAGTTCATGAATTTATCAACACTTGTGGTCTGGGCCTCTGGCAAGGGAGGCTGGCCAAGGGGAGAAATTCTGCAGTAGGCTTGGTCCTCCAAAATGAACCCTCTGTATCTATTTCTGGCAGCCTGGCTTGGCCGTTAGCTGCGTGTACATGTGCTTGTGGGTCAGAAGCTGGGCAGGGTCTACCGCAGTGTATTAGATGTCAGGTAACCTTGGAGGAATGGTGTAGCTGTGTGGCACTGTATTCTGGTGTCAGTGATACTGTGCAGTCCCATATAACTAGGTAGGCAAAACAAAAAATTGGAGATTAGGTGAAAGAGGAAGAGGAGTATGTCTCGGTTGATGTTAAGGCGTAAGATTCAAGCTATGTGCGGTAGGGTGGGGAAAAATCCTGGTTTAGCTCAGCTGGAAAGAGCTCCAGCTACCAAGTGGGGTTGGGGCAACAAAAGCTGTGTGGACTAAACAGAAAATTGTATTTCATAATTAAAGAGTACAGGGTTTTCTGCTTTGAAGGTGGACAAACAGATGTGTCTGTGCTGGTCTGAAAATCTGTCTGTATGCTGCTGCCTGTTCCAGAAGAGTGACTGCATTTTAAAAAGTGCCTGCCTGGTTTTATTTCATTAGCTTGCCATTGCTTGGCTTTTTTTTTTTTTTTTAATTCTGATCTTTTGAGAGAAACAGCCACTGCCATAAATTTATGACATTCATGCACAATGTCAGGAGGTTGGATGGAGACGTTGGAGACGTGAGCTGCTGCTGTTCTCTCTGATTTGAAATGCATGTGAAGGACAGGGCTGCTCCATCAAGCAGAGTGACCAGCAGGCTCAAGACCCAGCGCATGAAAGCAGGCTGTCAGTCATGGTGCAGAACAACTTGTATGTACTGGAGGGAGTTTTACACAAGGTCTAATTACTCAGTAACTGTACTAACTGAAAAGTGTTTGAGTAGCCTTTTTCACATTGTCAAAACCACAAACCTGTTGTTGTTTCTCTAATGACTAATGTATTATTTACCTTTAGCATTTGGCTTTTTTCTTTCCCAGGTTTTCAGCAAGTTGCTTAAAATAAAAGACTAGAAACTGACTTTGATAACTTTTAAAGCTAATTTGCTATGTGCACTAACTCTTTTGCTTAAACCAAAAAGCATTTTGTGTTCCAAAACAGTGTTTCCAAACTGCCATGGCAGAGAAGCATTTGACAAATACAGTTGGAGAGAGTATCTAAGTATGGGTTTGTTTCAGTTTTCCATTTGCCCATGGTTACAGGGCATGAAGCTGAACCTGGCCAGAGTTACAGCCTCCTTGTTAATAGCTTCAGCTCTCCATGTCCTCCAGGTCCAGGTGCAAGTAGAAATCTAGTTTAATTTTAAATTTAGCTTCTGGTTTTCTTATCATAAAGAACATTTTCCTGCTGTGCAGCCAGTTGTGCTTTGGAGGCTTCATCAGAAACACTGTTAGTACTGTAAGCTGCCATAAAATGGTGTTTTCCGTGGGGATTTAGTAACTCTGTTCCTAATGCTCTGCAGACTTTTTGCTGGCTTAGATGTGTTGATCCCTGACGTGGGATTTTGTGCCAACAGAAACTTTCATGTGCTGATGAAGTTACTGTGAGAAAACTGTGCTTCTCCAGCACTCACGTTGCCCCTGGGGTCTGCTTTTAACAGGGTTTCGAAAGCAGTTAGTTGCTGGTGCAGTTCTGCCTGTGCTAGGAACGGGTCTTCAGTCTGTTTTCCTGCACTTGTAAGTGATTTTTTGCGCGGGCAGGTCCGCTCCTGCAGCAGGCAGCTGTGGAGCTGAAGCCTACACTGGGGCCAGTTGCCTGGCAGTGGGACTTGGTGCTCTCTCATAGGGTCTTTCATGAAAATCAGTCCTGCTCTTCCTCCCAACTTGGTGCTGGCTCTTACTGGAGTCTTGTATTTTATTTCAATTTTATAAATCCCATCTCATATAGGTTTCATGAAAAACTTTGGCCTTTATTTGCCTTTGATCCCTTTTCTGGCATAGGTCAAACTTATTAGGGGAAAAAAAAAAAACATTGTGAATTTTCAGAGAATTCATCAGAGGCTATTTTGGGGGCTAAGACTGAGGTTTCTTGCTGTATCCTTTGCTGGAAGCTTAGATGGAGCTTTGTTTAAAGATTCTCACGTTTTTTCTGTGATTGGTGGGTACCACAGTTTAGGTTAGTTAGTGGCTAAATAAAAATATTTAGTCAGGCTTATTCTGAATTTATAAAATGGGTTAATACATTTGAAACAGGCAGCTGGTGATTGGGGTGGTGAGGGGTTGTTCTGAGAGCATATTAACGATGTATTTCAACAGGGATGCTGTCCATCCACTAACGCTGGCCCCAGGCTCTCTGCAGCTTTGGGACGTGCAGTCGGTCCTGCGTGGGATTTAGAACACCAATGCCCTGGCTCTTCACGAAGGCTTTAGGCAGGGTGGTGTGGTGTCAGCCACCTGAAAGTGGCTAAGGGCACAGTTATCTGAATGTCTCTTCTGTGGAAAAGACCGGCAGCTACTTCAGAAGGAAGCACATCAAGGTCCTTGGCTGGAAGGAAATTACTGCAGTGGTGGTGATGACTTTGATTTCCCTCCCCAGCTTGTAGCCAAAGGACTTCTGACACATAGCTCCTGTTTTTCCATGGTCACTCTGGGGTGAAGTACCTCTCTGTGTGACATGGGGGAAGGAAGTAAGAAGAGCTTGCTGCTATTTCAGGACATTGTGAGGGAAACTTAGTGTATTTTATTTTCTTTTGAGACTCATGGTTAAACTGGGATTCTGGCTCCCCTGCCATGGGACAGGAAGGGCTTTTTTCATTACCTTTACAAATAACTGCGGTGTCTCGAGTGTGAAGGTGTTTGATGCGGCTGGTGTTGAGGAGGTGTAGCCAGCTGTTTGAGAAATGCACCATTGTTCTACTTATTTTCCATTTTGTATCAGGGATTTTTAGCCACTTCCTAAATGCCCACCATTTCTTCACACTAAAACCTCTTCCTTTATTCATAAGACTTCATTTTCCTCAGCTTAGTATTCTGTATGCTGGAGTCCTTTCTCTTGTTTCAGCCTCAAACTCTTCTGTATATCATGACATGTTAAGTTTAATTTGTTATTTTGTTCTGTCAGTCATGTCTGGTCTAGGACAGTTCCCATAGGTATAAATTGGGTAATTCTAATTTATGTTTAAAAAAATCATTGAAGTGTAAACAAAAACTGTCTTCACAGTGCTGGATGTCTAATTAATTGAATGTGAAGCTTATGTTTGAAGGGTAGTGTTTCAGTGAAAAACAGCTCAAAAATACTCCTTTAAATAGAAACCTGTGAAGTATGTAACGTAGAACAGTTCAGGTAAAGATTTCATTCTTTAGCTAAAAAAAGGTATTTGTGAATCTACCTCAAAAGGGCTGTAGAGCAGTAAAGTGCTCTACTTAAGAGACAGCAAATGAACACTCAAAAGCTTCAGAAATTAAAAAAAAAAAAAGAACCATGAATTTATCAACTGCTTCCCCTTTTGGACTGAATAAGTGAGGGCTTGCTGCTGTGATAAGGGATTCTGGAGGGCTGATGCTGGGCTGTGAGAAACAGGTTGCTCCAGCCTGCAAGATGAGATGCAAGTATTTCACTTGAGGAGTGTTCAGAGTGGGGATAGCTTCAGAGCCTTGTTAAGACCTTCAGGAGAGCTGAAGGTGGTCTGTAAATGCAATGTCTTGGAGAATTTGTTGTTTGTGGGCTTTTGTGGTTTTTTTGTTGTTGTTGTTCTTTTTGGTTTTGGTTTGGTTTTTTTTTGTCCGGAATAATTGATTGCAGCTCATTGATTAGAGGGCTACTAAGCTGTGCTTGCTTTGCTGGGAAGTTTGTGTGGTATTTTGGAGGAGTCTTTGCTCTTGCAGCAAGAACCATGCTGTTCACCAGAAGACTCTATTGTCCCCTGCTTCCTTGCAAACACTTGAAAGTGCTTCTTTCAAGCTCAAACTCTGTGTTATTTTACCGAAAAGAAGCCGCAGTTTCCAAAGGACACAGCAGGTCTCTTACCTGTGTTTTATATAGATTGCAAATTCCCTTGGTTACTTTGTCTGTGTACTGGGGACTTGCTGCACCAGCTGAGCCCCAGCAGTAGCAAAGTAGAACATCCAAAGAATTAGCAGCCACCTTCTCATAAAACTTGTTTATGCTTCATAGCAATGTAGTACTTCCAGAATATTTCTTCAGTGTGATTACTGGTGCACCAGATGGAAATACACCGTGACTAAACTCCGGGAGTGCCATTCTCAATGTGTTCTTAATGTGCTACAAGTTTTTTATTGAGCTTTATTTTATTATGTTTCTTGGTGATTAAATCTACATCATAAGGTATTTGTCTCTCAGCCAGGTGCTTATTTGTAGGCCATCAGCTCTGCAGGTTTTGACTACGAACACCATGAGACAGTTGTTTGCAAGTTACCGGTTTGGGTGGGAACTGCTGTCTTAGCAGTGAGGAAATAGGTGTCACTTGCAAGTAAAAGATTGGGAAACAATAATGCTGCTGTAGTGTTTTTAAAGCCCTGGGATTAGTGTGTTAGATCTCATAAATATGACTGTGAGGGTTCCTTTGTCTCTGATCCCAATTTCTCTTCTTTTTTTAGGCACAGCTGGAAGCTCAGAGGGCGACTCAGGATTTTCAGAGAGCCACTGAAGTGCTGCGTGCTGCAAAGGAGACCATTTCACTTGCTGAGCAAAGGCTACTGGAAGATGACAAACGTCAGTTTGACTCTGCCTGGCAAGAGATGCTCAACCATGCTACTCAGAGGGTAAGCATCTGTCTTGTTCATAATTTGTGTTCTCCTGTGGTGTATGAGGCTTAGTTCCTGAAAGACCTAATTTTTTTATTGGTCCAGGTACATGACATGCAGGAAATGAAGCTACAGAAAATTCTGAAGCTAAGGTTAAATGATTTGGGCCTGGGGCTGCTACTGTGACAATGAATTCTCTATTTGACTGTGCTGGTAGCTAGCAGAGTAGCTCTCTAAAGGGAAAAAAAAAGATGCCATCTATGTAATAGAGATGAGCAATGTCTTTAAGGCATGTCTGCATGTGGAGTTATGCCAGAACAATTGCATAGGGATGGCTATTCCTGAATACACATGTTATGGAATCTCTTACTCTGGAAAAACAGGTATGTGTTCCAATTTTAGCATAACCTGTTCTTAATATGGAGTAAATTGAACAAAGCACTTAGCTTTGGAAACATGTATTTGAATGTAGAATTACTCAAAAATGCATGTTGCATTTCAAGCTTGCACACTTCTCTATCCTGAATTAGCTTTCAAATTTAGGGAAGGTCTTACCTCCTTTGTAAAGTCTTTCTAAACGTACAGAAGAGACACACCACCTAACAATGAAAGGCTGTATTCATTTTAGCTGCTCTTAAGAAGAATTTCCCTGTCATTTGCTGGGGTTTTTTTTTTCCTGTTTGTAAAAAAAAAAAAAAAAAAAAAAAAACAGAAAGGATTTTTTTTTAACATGAAAGAACCAAAACTCAAAGTTGAAAACCTTTGTTGTGTCAGAGTTCCCTTAATGTGTTCAGCCAGTGAAGCTGAACTCGCTGGCGTGCTGTACAAGGTTGGTATTGTCGCGCAGTCCTCGGCACAGTAGCTCCGTTCTCTTGCAGAAGCCCCTCTGTTATCAGAAAGCCTCTGTTTCAAGAGTGCTTTGTAAAAACCAGCTGCCTGGGGAGGAAACAGGGAACAATAAGGTTGTTGGCTGTGTGTAGGGGAGAGACCGAAAACCTGGTCTGTCTTAAAAAGAGAAGACAAACTGCAGGGTACTGTTTGTGTTACTGTCCCTGCTGTCATGGAGTGTCTGCGGCTCTGGAAACCTCTGTGTGCTTCTGAAGGGAGTCCCACCTTTGCAGCGCTTGTGTGCCAGGACACCAGCAGCTGTCCTGTCCTCAGGTTGTCATACCTATTCAAGACAAGCAGAGATCAGAAATGCACACGCAGGATTTGATTCTCAGAATAGGTAGGTAGAAAAACTGGAAGCATCTGAGGAGTTGCTTAGAGCTCCTGACTGCTAAACTGCTGAGGTCTCGTGGAGAGCGATCGCAACTGCGCATCAGCTTCCTCTCTCTAGCTGGCATAATGAAAATTTGTGGGGGTGGTAGTTGGGAAAAACATGCTAGCAATTTTGAAAGATCATATGGATTCATCTTTTTCCCTGGGTATTTCAAGGGGATCCCTGTGTCCTTCTACAACCCTTAATCCTTTCCTGATGGCCTGTGAGAGGAGATCTGAGATGGGCAAACCTGGGGACCTAGAGCGGAAGATGGCTGCTGACAGTGTTTGGTGGAGTCATAGTGGTGGTGTTGATACATTCTATTGCTGATTGCAGAATATCTGCTTGTCAGAGGACCATAATGTCTCAGATGGTTACAGCTGAACGGACCCTTAGGTCTATTTACTGCGGTTATAAAATCTCCTAGGCACAGACTGGATTGGCTAGAGCAGCTGATGGCTTCTTGAATGCAAAGCATGTTACCCAGCTCTTCCAGGCACTTAAAATAGTCTGGGTAAGCTCAGTTCCCAGAAAGAACCTATCTGCACCTTTCTAGGGTACAGCAGATTCTGAAAGGGTTACATGGAAGTTTGTCTTGTGGTTTTCATCAGCCTTGCTGGAGGTCTTGAGGCTAGGGCCAGAGCCAAGGAGGGTGCAAAAGCTGCCCAAGTCCCAAGTGCTTGACTCAGTTTTAGAACTTCTTCAGCAGCAGAGTAAACACGGCCGGGGTTTCAGTCTGTGCAATTACTGAAGTGCTTGGCGTTCAGTGAGGTAAACAGAATGACTGGGGTCTCAAGGAGCAGAAAACATTGTAATTCCCTAACAAAGCTATGAATGAAAACAGGTTGGAAGATGAGAACAAAAGTTCTTGACTGCCACAGGGTTGCTGTTAACTCAGATCATTAAGTATTAATTACATTAGAAATTACTAATGGAAAAAGCGGTTTCTGAGGGTGAAGGCTGAGCGTTAAGAAACAGAATTCCTCTGCTTCCACATATAAAATGACTCTTGAAGAAAGTTTTTGTCCTCTAGTTGTTTCAATTTGCAAGCTTTTTTTGCGTGTATTTAGAAATGACTGTTGTACTGGGAGGAGAATAATCTTGCACTGGGATTTGTACTGCAATGAATCGAGTGCAGAAAAGCACCTCTGTGACAAATGTTAGAAGTGGGCTACTAATTAATTTGTTTCTCTATTGACATAACTGTCAAGCAAAAGTAAAGTGTTTTTATTTGCTATTTTTAGGCAGAGGTAGGAGACTCTATTGATTAATCTGAAATCTGGAACAAAACCTGAGCCCTGTAGCAGCTTGGTAGCTGATAAACAATGAGAACAGAGAGCATAAAGGGTAGGCAAGAGAACAAAGGGGACACTTATATTTTATACAGGCATGTATGGAAATGTTGCCAGGTTACTTCTGTGTTGACCCAATGGATGTGAACTACAGAGTACCAAACAGGAAACTTCCACTGGGAGGAAACAGATAAGGGCTACATGCTGTAATTGCATTTTGATTTCTTTATAGACTGGAAAGCTATTAACACTATTTTTAATGTGACAGTATAATGGGTTGCTGTAAACAAGGGTTTTGTAGCCACCAATATAGAAAATCATGTAACTCAATAGATAAGAAATGGGAGAGTTACTGAACTGTTGCATATTCTGGGTGGTGTGGAAGCATAACCTGTGGGAGATGCTTTTATTCATGGAGCAGACAGGGCCAGCGTGACTAAGTGCAGGGAGTGCAGGCTGTCGCTCAGCAGTTTTTCCCCTTGCACTTTGAGCTGCTTCCAAAGGAAGCTGGGCATCTGAACAGGAGCAGGATGCCTGCCTGCTGCCTGCAAAGATGAACTAATCCCTGTAAATGTGCTTGAGCTATGAGGTGTCCTCAATGAAGCACAGGATTGTGACGTGATCCTGCAAGGCAGGCAGCTGCATTATCTGCCTCTACTCTTAACTTGATGCCTGTTTCTGGCTAATTCCTATGGTTTTATTCTCAGTGTCCATTTTTCTGCAGATCTGTGATAAGTGTAGTGACACTTAGGCTGGGATTTAGCTTATCAGTTTCAGGTGTCTAGAACATTACTTTGTATGTCCCAGTTACTTGCCTAAACTTCCAAAGGAGGGCTCATCAGTAAGTCGATGAGAACAGTTCCTGTGACCAATGGGGCAGGATCATTGCAGGATGAATTCTCCATTGTTTATAATGGAGATGTAGTCACCTAGCTTGCTTGTGGGCAGGTCTGATGAGCCTGGAGAAGCAAAATACCGTCCACTGTTGGCCACTGGCTTACCAGGTTCTTGGTAACTTCAGTTTGTCTTGAAAATTTGGAGAAAATGTTTTTGGGAATTGAAAGTGTGCTGCCTCTCTTCTAGTACTGTGAACTATAATGCTGCAGTGTGGGGTGCAAAGAGCAGGGCTTTAAAAGGGCCAAAGGATGGAGAACTTGGGAGTGATGATGGAGAGAGATCTTCACCTCTATACTCCAGTTGAAAGTTGTTCATAAATGCGTACAAAAGGAAAGCACTGACGGATGTGTTGCCTCAAGTTTGAGACAAACTGGAGCAGAGAAGAAGATCCTTCATGAGTTTCAGGAGAAATTGCTAATTTCTAATTGCTGATGCAATCTGCAGTCTTAAAAAGGTTCTGCTTTTACTGGCTTTCCTGAGATATGTTTAATTCTGATACATTCTGGCAGGGAGAAGAAATGTTTTGGCTCTTGATCATGAGACATTTTAAAAAAGAAGGGATGAGGGGAGAGTGAAAAGGGAGGAGGCATGCTCCCTTCTCACTTTAATTTGGCTTGTGGAGCTCCCTTTGATATTACACCGTGAAGTACCATCTGTCAGTGTAAGATGTGTGGGTGCTTTGTGATGTACAGAGAAGAGATCCTTCCTGCAGATAGGCATACTTGGAGAAAAAGGGGGAAAAAGAAAAGTCTGTGAACGAAATGACAAAAATACCCACATCCTTCCTTGCACTAATTTCTCTGTCACTTCACCCTGGAAATGCAGGGGTTAAATGCAATCCCTTGCATTGTTGATTCTGTCTTCCTGGTTTACTGATCTTGCATTGTCTCTTATTTTTAACTCTTCCCCTAGAAGACTCATCAATTTAATTTTTTTTGAGAAAGAAACACTTGTCCAGAGTAATTCTGATTTAGATGGCCAGCTTTGCTTAATTTCACTGATAATTTTTTCTTTTCCATCCATTATTTTTCCTGGAGTCCATCTTTTGACTTCAGATCATGCAAATCTTTTTGGGGGAACAAAGCTACTTGTACAGACTTTCTCAATAAAAATACTCTACACTGTCCTTCCTTTCCCAGACATCTTCATTGAAAACAGAGGGTGGGGAAGGAGAGAATATGAATTGATTGACACCTGTGTTAGGTTTTTTTTTTTTATTTTATTTTCCAATAATTGTATCTTGTAGCCTGTGTTACCTGGGAGAGTGAGATCTGCCTGGAACAGATGATTTAGAAATTAAGGACAAATGTGGGCTACAGAAATGTCCAGTGAATGTATGGTTGTCCAAGAAGTTCACTCTGGATGTTTTTGTGTAAGAGTACATCCCCTGCTTGACCCAAGGGTATGAATGACAGGTGCAGCACAAGGAGAGGCGTATCTTCAGCAGACATAATTTGAAGAGTTGTCTTCCTCACTTTTATCTCTGCATTTTTTTAAGTGATGCTGTTGCATCTGTGAAGGCTTAGGATCATCAGCAAAGCGAGGTTGGTAGTAGAAGCACAGTGACTTCTATTAGACAAAACATCTTCAGTAACTGTGACCGACAGCTTGTTTACAAATCTGTATGACTGCTTTTCCCCAACCATATTATTAGGTCTGATAAAAGGTGGTACTTTCCCAACAAGGCTTGTTGTTGGTCTTCTAAGACTATGTTAAAAGGTTCCTAGGTGGTCTTATGTTGAACACCCCAGATGTAGAGGTGGCAGCATGGTTTGCAGTCTGTTTCTGTCCCCCTACCACCATGGATTTTGTGGAGGCCTGGGTGATCTCTTTGATTCTTCTAGTCTGAATGAAAAATACTTAAATGCATCTTGGTAGGTGCTGCACCTCCACAGAGATACCTCACAGTCTTCCAGGGGTTATCCTAACCCTTAGGTGTACACCTTGAGCCCCTGTCCTGGGGGAAGGGGACAGGCTTGTGTGGGCTTGTGCAAGTAATGTGAGTGCAGTGATGGAACACCTGTAGGGGAGAGATGGTCTTCCTTACATCACTGATTTCTCAAAAGGATGAAGTATACAAAAGCCTGCTGTTTTTTTGATTTCTGGAAAGGGGATATATGGCTGGCAGCAAATCCCTTATTTTATCAGATATTTTGAGGTGTTTACAATCTGTCATCCTCAAATCCCCATTCTGCAGGGTTCAGCATTTCTGTGATGCTTGATGTGAAAGATGTGCAATATCAACATGACATTGGACACCTAAACTGCTTTCTGACCCTGATGCTGGTAGTGCTTATGTGGTTCATCCCAGATAGCTAAGTGGAAGTTGATTTTGCCCCAAGAATGGATGTGAGGCATTGACATTTAATTGAACATTGGCAAATTCCAGATGCTCCATTATTTTGTAGCTTTCAACATTTTTAAATTGCCATTTTTATACCACACTGCAAAGGTGGCGAACCAGCTTCTGTGCAGTCTTTGGAGACTGCATTTTAATGTAAGAGATTTCCAGGCCAAAACCAGCCTTGTCTGACATGTTTCACTAGAGAAAGTAGTTGCATCAACCTTGCTTTAGAACAGGTATTTAAGTTAAGAGGCTGTAGCTTGGTTCCAGGGTGTAGGAGAGAGCCTGTTATTAATCTGATAGATTTGTTTTTTTGTTTTTTTTTTTTTCCTTTCTTTGGAAGTGGATGCCTTACTTTTATATAAAATAGTTGAAAGGTGTTGGAGTTGAGTATATTATTTTGTATTGAATCAGAAGAGCCTTTGGAAACCTTTCTTTCTTACAGGCTAAAGTTCAGTAGCAACTTCTTTCATAATAAGTACTGTGTGCAGATGAACAAAACATGGGCTCCAGTTGTGGCAGCAAGAGCTTCTACTTGATGCTGATGCAGTTCAGCTTTGGCACGTAGCAGTTTCACATTTCATGTAGGCAACATGACAGTTTTCCTGAGAGGAACAGTCAGAGCTGACCATGCTCTTTTCCTTGTTCAATTCAGCCTGAGGGCTATGACGCTTTCAAGAGATTAGAGCTTTGTGGGTGAGGTTATTTAAAATCAAGATATCTTGAATGTTCTCTCTGAATCTGAGAGCTCAGATGTGTGTTCTGGTGGTGGGAGAAGATTTTCTTGAAGTTCTGAAGTAGTTGGTGTTTCACAGCTGAGACATTTCAGATCCAGTACTAGAGAAAATCAAGTCTTACCATTTTTTGCATGGGTACTTTCATAGCTGCAAGAGAGGGAGCGTGAAAACTGCCGCCCTTCTCCTCATTGCCAGGCCAATGGAGAAGTGTCACCACTCTTCAGCCCTTTCCAGAATGGTGGGACTGCAGCTTGGGGCTGAGCAGCCTGATGGCTCTCTGCTGGGAGAGGGAACAGAAACAATGCTGTTAAATGCAGCTGGGTGAATTCTGCTAGTGCTGCTCTGCTTCTGAATGTTTAACTGGGTTAAAAAAAGAGATGATCTCAAAATTTTAGACTCTTCTGAACTTTCCGTAAGAGATATTATGCAAGAAACTGCAACACCTCTGTCATAATTAACACACTGTTTGCAAATCTTCACATATTGCTGCCTTTTTCAGGAATGACTTTTAAGTAGGTTCATTGAAAGTATTTTTTTTTTCTATACCCTTACTTTCTTGCCATGAGCTGATTGGAGAGATTATGAAGATGGTGTTAATTAAAATTATAAGAAATGGATCATTTTGTCTTGCCACTCAACCTGTATTTTCCCTTTTGAAGGTCATGGAGGCAGAACAGACCAAAACGAGAAGTGAGTTGGTTCACAAGGAGACTGCAGCCAAATACAATGCTGCCATGGGAAGGATGAAACAGCTGGAGAAGAAGCTGAAAAGAGCCATCAATAAATCAAAGTACGTTTTACGTTTGGAAATGAGTTTAATGGTTAAGTCTGTTTGTGGGAGATGCAGATCCTGTAGGGTTTGTCAAACGTGTGTAAGTGCATTGACCTTTATACCTCTGCCTTTGGGCTCCTGTCTGCATGTGAGAGCCTCACAGCAAAACAGGTACTGGTATTGGTCCTTGCGTGTGCCCTTCTAAGTGTCTTTTGAGGTACCTTGATAGACTTGATAGACCGGTGAACTAAATGGGGTAAGAAGCCTTTCCTGGGCATATCCTTAATCCTGTTCTAGTGCAGTGAACCCTTTGGTGTGTGGCTGGGGAAACAGGTTCATGGATTCACACAGATGCTGTCTACTGAACCACAGAGCTCCACCTGCGGATGTTTTTGCAGCTTAGCACTGTGTTCAGTTTAGCTCTTTTTTTCAGTTAAGAGAGCAACAAAACAAGTGACAGAAACCCAAAGGGTGTGAGACTGCATCAGAGTAGTACACTGCGCATCAGACTTGTTTACTTCCTAATGTTGCTGAGGCAAAGCCATGCAAGAGCTGTTGTTGGGGAAGGAAACATGCTTCAGAGAGCATAGCTAAGTAGCAAGTGTCACTAATGAATGTGTCTGCATTTGATGTGCAGTTTTGCTCTGTTGCAGAGAAGTGAAGCAGCTTTTTGCTCAGAACCTGTTTAAAATTATGGCCCTGATTATAGCCAATTCTTAATCCTCTTTGTATTTCACAGTTGCTTTCTTTGTATTTCCAGACTGTAGCTTGTCTAAACAATCTGCTTGCTGTATTTAGCTTTTAATCCCTCCATCTAAAAATGACTTCTTGGTGAAATCGGTCAACTAAAAATCTATTTTGATTGGTGTTTGCTCAATTCAAGAAAGGATTAGCACTTCTCAAGGAAGATTCAAGCATGTTTGCTGAAACTGAGTAGCAGCATGGCTTGGTAGAATGAGCTGCGTGCTGCTTGTCTAGCACTGCACAGGGACTGTGAAAAACATCAGATCACTAAATGACAGATTCCTCTGACTAAGAGCAATGTCTGAGAAGTGATTTGGCTGCTAGGAGTTCTGTCCTTACAGTAAGATTTGAAATAAAGACCCTGGTAAGTGGCCAGTGGGGTCCCACATACCTTTTTATAACAATGATGGTGAGCCTGGTGCCTCTTCTGTGATTTGCATTTCGAGTCTTCATTTCCTTGCTGAAGCAACCCTTGTTGGGGGTGTTGTCTTGTGTCATTCTCCTCAGAAGCAGCTGGTTTTCACTTGTGTGGGAGGATCCCGTATTCCTTTGTCTCACAGCAGGGCTGACTGAAGCATAAAGAACCTAGGTAGGGTGTTTTGGAGGCCCTTTAATAAGGGCTGTACAGAAATACCAATTCTAACCTAGTATTAAACTGGAAGATGCCTGATGGCACAAGCAGGCTTATCATGGATGTATCTGGAGTCACGCTGCATAGGGATGTTGGAAAGGTCAGTTGTCTCCCAGCATTGCCATTTCAACATAAAGGCAAATTGAACCTGAGCTGAAATCAGTGAATCAGTGCTGTCAAGTGGCTACATAGAACTGGGAAATGAGGCTGCTGAATTTGTGGCTGCTGGTATTGTAGGGTGCAACTGGCAACAAGCTGCTTTTCAGGCCCTGCTCCCTGGGTGGTGTGGGAGGGCTGGCTGTAATGCCTTTATGGCCTGTGTTGTCCATCCTCTCTCTCCTGCCCAAACTAAGGGCAGATATGCTGAATGCGTTGCTCTTTTACAAAAAATTATTTGCATTTTCTCCTCACTTCAGTCTGCATTAAGGTGCTTAAAGCATTGCTATTTGAAACAAGATTGGGGCAGCCTGGAGGAAAGTCATTTAGATGATTTGCCATGTAAAGCTGATGAGTGGATGATTATTGGATTGTTTTGCTCTGGTTTTGCTTTTAATTTTGTTTCTGGGTGCTTACTTTCTTGTAAGCTACAAATGTGCCTACGGCTGCATGTCCTTAAGTTGCCAGATCTTCTGGCTTGGTGCCTCTGAGTTGTAGGATAATGAACTTGCCTGTGTTAGCTGGTTTTTGAGAGCAACTTTTTGCTCCAGTGGCTTAGGCAAAATGCCTTTTACTCTTAGTGTCATCTACTTCAAAAGCACTTTGCTTGACTGTGCAATGTCATGGACTTAGCTGATGACGTAGGACACCGATTGCACCAGGGAATGATTTGCCAGCTCTGCTGTGTCATGGGCCAGGCTTCAATAGTTACAGGGTTGTGGCTGTAAGAGAACAATGTGACCCAAGGAGAAGCGAGTCCCTACCCTGACAGTGCAGTGCGTTCTGCTGGCATCAGATGCCCAGCTGTGTGTTAGCCACGAGTGAGGAAGAGAGCTTATGTTTGAGCTCCTACATATCAGGCTGGTGGCATCCTTTTCCTGGCGTAGGTGGCATCTTTCTTGTCTGTTCCCTGTAATCATGTCTGCTCACACATGCATGTATATGTGTTCATGTATACGCATGTGCGTGTATGAAATAGCTCAGAGGAGGCTGAAAGGGTAAAAATATGATAAGAGTAGTTAAAGTTCTATTTCGTATAAAGACATATTTGATTGTTCCTCTCCCCTATACTTTCTAGGACTGAAGGAATGATGCTGTCAACTCCAAAACTTGGAATTTTACAGTTTGTATTTAGGTCAAAAGACCCATGAGAAATAGATATATTAGAGGGGAAAAAAGAGAGCACATGTAGGTGTTGCATCATGTAGATAGTAGTCTCTCAGGATTATGATGAAACACAGAATAGCTGTGTTGGTGCTACAAAGAGCACTCCCACTCCAGTGCTCTGCATGCAGTCCTGGTGGTTGTAAACAATTATTCTTTGTTTTTCCACAGACCTTATTTTGAACTCAAGGCGAAGTACTATGTCCAACTAGAGGTACGTATGTATTCCGGATCCATCTGAAACTCTTTACAATTATGGTAAATACTGATATTACATCTGAAGTGCTCAAATAACTGTGTTCCACTTCTTACAAAACCAGTTCAATTCAAAATCTCTTGAGCAATTTGCTAAGCATGTTTTGAAAAGACTAAGAGAGGCTTTGTTTCCTTGGGTGAAGTAAGACATTGAACCTTGCTGCTTACTGCCAGAACTGAACAAATACAGTTTGGCTGTCTTTACTTCTTGAACTTTGACATCTCTGGAGTTTGTTTGGGTTGGTTGGTTTGGTTTTTGTTTGTTTGCTTTTTTCTCCTATGCTTTATGCATCAGACTGCTTAACTATTCTGTTCGCCGGTTGGGTCAGTTAACAGAACAAGTAACCTGCTTCTAGTACTCCAACATGACACTGGTGTGAATTTCTGATTTTGAGTTTGGCAGAGGTGGGATTTTGGGTTTGGCTGGATAGGCTGTCAAGGCTGCACTCTGTGTGTGCCATGATGTCTGGCCAGTGGCACAGTCAGGGTCTGTTACCACACTCTGGAGGCAGTCGCAGCCCTGGTTGCCGTGGTTTGCCTTGCTGCCGTCTCCTTTGCAAGTGCCACTGCTTGCTCTGGGGTGCTCTGGAATTCTGAGTTCTGCCATCACTAGATACCAGCCCTGGTTATGGTAGCTGGCCTGTGCACAGTCAAGTCACATGGGCACATAACAGAGAACTGCACGTTGTGCATCATTCATAACAAAAGCACATCTGATACCTGTCTTCCCTCTAGCAACTGAAGAAAACAGTAGATGACCTGCAGGCAAAACTGGCCCTGGCAAAGGGAGAGTATAAGACTGCCTTGAAAAACCTGGAGATGATCTCAGATGAGATTCATGAGAGGAGACGGTCCACTGCCATGGGGCCCCGAGGATGCGGCGTGGGTGCTGAGGGGAGCAATACCTCCGTGGAAGACCTGTCAGCGAGTAAACCAGAGTCGGACACCATCTCCAGTGAGTACAGAGTGCTTCTGTGCCTGGGAATATGTGAGTCGTGGCTACAGTAGCACAGAAAGGTGTGATGCTCGCACAGGAGGGGTGTAAGGATAAGCTTCTTTGCACCGTAGGATCTTTTGCCAATGTGTGATTTGATGTGATTTCAGCAGAGCGTGTGCGCTGTGAAAAAGGGAGCCAAGAAGCAGCAATATGCTAGTGCAGTGTAGTGAGGCTCCGTACAAGAGAGGTTTCTCTTGAGTGACAGCAGCAACTACCAAACAAGTTCCAAGCCTAGGTGACCTCTGCTTTCTGGTGGGGAGCTTGGGCTGCAAAGGCTGGAACAGTCTCTTGTATTGTGAGTTTGCTTTTGTCTTGGCTCTGGGTGAAAGTGGACAGATGGTCATTGCATGTGGCCCGCTTTGTCTTCCCTCTTAGACACTTTTTTCCCCTTCTTGATGCAGAAAGGGTTGGTTTTTTGTTGGTTTTTTCTTTTCCTGCTGCCCAGTCCCACAAATCCCAGTTTAATTCATACTTCAGCCCCATTTCTCTAGGAAAAAGTCTAGGTCAAGAGTATGCAAATGGGACCTCAGCTGCCACAGCGAGCAAGCGCAGTGTCTTGGCTGCTGATGCAGTGGGTTTTTGGTATGGCTGCCTATCTTCCGACTCCCAAGTTGAGCCTGTCTGAACTGGGTAGGGGTTGCCTCTTTGGACACCCACGAGTTCCCCCTCCTCATGCAGAAGGCCTCCCAAGAGCCTTCGATATAGCTGTGTGATGCCTTTCTGGTGCTGAAGGAGCTCAGGGGCCTTGTATGTAGTGGCAGAAAGAGCCAGGAAAGTTAATTCAGAGCAACCACTTGCAGGCCCTCCTGGCAGCTGCCAAGGCTGCAGGCAGGGACAAGCTCATCTCTCATGGAATTGCTCAGTCTGACATATGTGGAAGGACTCCAGATTGTGTCTAGTGCCAGAACTGAGTTAAAACAGGGCAGGGCCAGTAGCTGGGACTGCTCCTGTGTGGTACGGTAAGTTTAGACTGTGATAAATAAGCTACAGTTCAAGTTGTGCTTGCTGTAGCCTGGCTGGTGTCAGTGCTTCTTGCCAAGTAGAAGGCTCCTGTGAATTGGAAATATCTACTGTGCCTAACCTTCTTATGCTATCACCTCCCGCAAAGTTATCTGTATTGCTCACCTTGTATTGATAAAACACAGCAAAGGAGAAGAAAGGCCATTCTGCAGTCTTGGATTTGACATCATTAAAACCAAAACCACAACAAGCTACCTCCCCCTCGAGGTGCCCTGGAGGGGGCTCAGGAAGGTGGATAATACTGTTACCCATTTCATGTTCAAAGCCTTTTAGGTCAGTTGTGCAAGGTGTAAGTACAGTTCTGCAAACTGCAAATACAGCAGAAAGAGGACGAACATCTCTGCGATAGCCACGACGGTGCCTGCTGCCAGTTGCACCCTTCGTATCCGGGTGGTGTGTGGCTGCCAGGGGAACAGCACAGCTACTTTGAAACTTCTCCTCTGAGCAGTTTTGTTAACACTACTGGTCTGCTCCTGCTGCTTTTTGAAGGCCCTTCTGAGCCACTCTAATGATGTCAGGAATCACAGGAGGTGTGACTGAAGTCACTGTAAAGGTCATGCTATTGGTGGGACTTCTTCAGACCAGTGTGATTCCAGCACATGCTTTTTTGCTGCAGAGGCTGATTGCATGTAGAACATCTTCTGATCCCAGTGGGACTACTTGTGTGCAGAAGTCTTTGGTTCGTAGATCCCCATCCCGCAATGAGCCACAACTGAAAAAGGGTGAATTTTAGCAAAATCTACATCCCTGTGTTGCACAAAATGGAACCTTCTTAATTGGATTCCTCCTCCTGTTGCTAAGAAAGAGCCTGCAGCTCAATCTAGCCAGACAGTGTGGAGTTGGTTTGCTTTAATTAGAATTCAGATCTTGGAAAACACGAGCAGGGGAAATTATATATGTGGGTGGGGCTTTTTTTAATTTGGTGCTATTTGGTGATCCTCATCCAAAAAGAGATCTTGGGAGTTTGTGCTGGATTTTAACTGTGAAAGTGGGAAAGATAAGGTGGAAAAAATCTGCCCTCTAACGAGCGTCTTAACTAACCATAAGTCTGTGCTGGGATCAAGATGCTGCTGGCTAAGGCAAGTGCAGAGGACTGAAGGGAACAAGGTGCCAGCTGGGCAGGGGGAGCACAAGATCAGTGAAAGTCCAAGAGCATTGTGGTGTGAAGAGCAGCAGCTCGTGTAGAGCTGGTCTTGCAGGGCATGGCTGGCAGGTTGCTGCTCTTCAAAGCTGAATTAGGCCTTTGCAGAAGGGGGCAAAGTACAAGAAGAGCAGCCTGTGGGTCAGCAGTGTGTGCAGGTGCAGAAGATGCAAACCTGAGAAACTGCCATTGCCAGAAGGGGCTAGGTTTGCTAACTGGAGTATTATTTGAACATTGCAGTGGCTTCAGAAGTGTTTGAGGATGACAACGGCAGCAGCTTTGTATCTGAAGATTCGGAAACTCAGTCGGTGTCCAGCTTCAGCTCTGGTCCTACGAGCCCCTGTGAGGTGCCCACTCAGTTTCCTCCTGTGACACGACCTGGAAGCCTGGATCTGCCCAGCCCCGTGTCCCTCTCTGAGTTTGGGGCGATCTTTCCTGTTCTCGGCCCCCGAAGCGAATGCAGCGGGGCATCCTCCCCTGAGTGCGAAGCCGAAAGAGGTACGCACAGCTGGATACGCCCTGGGCCGATGTTTTTCAGCTTCATAAAAGGAGCAGGAAAACCTCCTCAGCTCCCTTAGGCAGGTCACCTGCTCCCTGAGCTCTGACCTGCTGGCTGCTTCCCTGGGGAAGGCAGTTCTTGAAGGCCTGCATCCCACAGTTAACGATGACATCTAAAATGTGTTAATTATTCTTCTCCTGGCTGGGAATGTTCCCCAGTTCTGTGGAGGGGTTCGAGGTTTCTCATGAGATAAGTGATCAGGGGGATTTTGATGGTATGTTTATTTTTAAGGAAAATCTGAGATTTCACTTTTTTCTAAATTACTGTCCTGCTTGCTGAAAATCCTGCTTTCCAGGAAAGAGGAGAAAGAAAAAAAACAAAGCAAAATACCCAGATAACATGCCAAAAGCAACCTCTTGCAGGCTCTGGCAGCCCTTGCTGACAAATCCCTCCAGACTAGAGGATTACCACCGCTCCTGTGTACGCCAGCCTAAGGCTGTTCACACTGTCATTTCCTGACGCAGTGCACAAGACGAAGGCAGCTTGGAAGGCCAACTCTGATTTCATTAAAGCGTCTTGCTTCTGCTCCTATATTTTTTTTGCACGCTTTGGCAATGGAAGATGCAGAGGCACCCCCTTGAAGCTTAAGTTGCCGAATGAAACCCAGGTTTAACATCGAGTTTAATCCTTTCTTTGCAGGGGATAGGGCAGAAGGGGCTGAGAACAAGACAAGCGACAGAGTGAACAAGAATAGGAGCAGCAACAGGAGCAGCTCTGCTGAAGGGTTGGCTTTGGATAACCGAATGAAGCAGCTCTCCCTTCAGTGCATGAAAATCAAAGAGGGAATATGCGCGGGCAGAAAAGCTGCCCAGATTGGCTGAGTCCTCCCTGTGCCCCGTCCTGATTAATGGGAATATAAATATTTACATGTGAACTTCTAAGTGTTTGAAGAACATTGTGCCAATAATATATGCCAAATCTTAAGCGTTTACTTTAAGAATTTAAAACTGCACTAAGAAGTCTAATTGATCTGGAGGGCTGAAGTTTTTATTCAGTAAATCCTTTGTAGGCTGGACAAATTATCAAATGTTTAAGCTGTGCTCATATTTCACAGACTTTGTGAATTGTTTTGTAGCAGGCTGGCTGAAGCAATAAATCGTAATGTTCCCATGTAAATTCATGCCAGTTGGGGATCTGAAATTCAAGCCAGACATTTGCAAAGAGTGGTTTGGTTTCAGTTTTGTAGAATGAAATGCTCTTTAGATACAGTGGATCTCTTGAGTATAAGTGGCATATTCTTTAAACATCTGTATTTGTCTGTATTATGCTGAAATTGTACAAATATTTTGTATACGGGAAAGCCGTTGCATGTGTGGGGTCTGAAAGCCTTCACTCTTCCCTTGGTGCTCACAGAAAGGACAGAGGAGTCACGGCTATAAAAACTGATGTTGAGAGACAGACAGACAGAGAGGGGAAGGCAATACTCAGCAGTGGTAGGCCCTTTACAATGACCTTCCCAAGTCTGGATGGGACTCCAAGGGCGATTCCAGTGACCAAAAAGAGTCGATTGGCCCTTTGCCCTTCCCCTCCCCTTCCCTGAGAATTGAAGTATTATTTTTAAGCACTTTAAGTGTTTTGGGGTTTTTTTTTGCTCGAAAATGGGAGTCATAGATGTTTTCAGGACAGTTATGATAAGGGATTCACCCTTGAAATATGCATGAAGAAAAGGAATTGCCAGTGTAGATTGACAATGTGTTCTTATGCGTCTCCGTAGGTCGTACTGTGTGGGGTTTATAACTGTTACAGGGACTTGGGGTTTTAGTAGGCCCTAGAGAAAATGTTCAATAAAATTAGAAAGGGCACAGGCGTGTTTTGCCAGCAGCTGTTAGGCAGTAGTAGTGTCTGGTAATTATGCTAATAAATGGTAGTAAAAATCCTAGGACTCTTCAGTTTTGGTGGCTAAGCATTTCTGAAAGCACCATTTTATCTAAGATGTCAGTTTATATTGTTAATTTGATGGGAATTTTAGTATTGCCCCGAAGTATTTTCTATTCTATGTTTTTGCAGTCCTGTTGTATTTTGTCCCTGCCACAGCTTGTGTATCTATTCTCAAAGTTAATGTAAGATTCTTCACACTACAGTAAACATTTTTGTTTTCCACATTTCATTTTGTGTCTGTGCAAGCTCAGTGCATCTTGAGCACTAGGAACCGACTCTTCTCCTGCAGCAAGTTTAGCCATTAGATACCCACTTCCAGATGGAGACTGAGGCCTGGTGCCACTCTAGTATTGGATTCCTCTGCAGCGTGTGGACAACTGTTGTCTCCTTCCAGCTTCCTTCCCTGCACATGATTCAGATTTTATTTGGAACTGCACAAGATCAGAGCTTTAGTTGTTTTCCAAAATCCCTTAGTAGGCAGAAACGAGGACGGTGTTCTGTTACTCAGTGCTGCTGAAATGTGCTGTCAGACCGTGCAGAACTAGAGGTAAGGAGACCTGTTCTCATAAATTATATTTTACACATTATAGCTGTTATGATGTAATAGCTTTAAATATTTATACATTTACATCTTAGACCTGAAGGCTGAACTCTGCCATTACTAGAATTTCCCAGTCCAGTATATGTTTAGGAAGGAAGGCTGTGGTTCCAGCTTCTGATGTGACTTGGGCAAAACATGGGATTGACAGTATCAAATAAGAAATGAAAAGCAGTACAAACATACCACGTTGTATTAAATGTTTTTACTTAAATGAACATAGTTAAGCTGTTGTCTGTGCTGCGTACAGCTAGAAAAACTAAGCAGAGGTAGTTGCTGAATATCTCATTTTTGCAGACTTGCCAGTCAACCCTGATTATGCCTTCCTGAGCTGCCAAAGTATTTTGAGGGGACTGTTGGTTGGTTGCTTTGGTTTTTTAACCTTTCTTGCTATCAAATTTCCACTCACTTTGCCAGTTCTGACTGGAAACCCAGTACTGTACTGGGGCAATGAATTAGTTTTATGCTCAGCAGTATATAAAACCAGTTGTGTGCGCTGCCTCACCTACGCCCTGATTGTGTTCAGCTCCCAGCAGGGTACAGCCATTGACCAGGGACTGCGAAAGGGCACGGAACCCACCACACCCTCGCTTTCACAGCACGCTTCTGTAGGATTTAAGGATCTTGCTCCAGCCTTCTTCCTGTGCTGACCCCCAGACTTGGCAGGTAAATCATCCTTCAAACATGCAAGTAAACAGGCAGAACTGCTCGCCTAATAAATTAATGGAAAACTCATTTTATTTTAAACTTCATAAAAGCCATAATTATAAACGTGATGAACTTAAATGATGATACATCACTGTGGAGTACAGGCAAACAAACAGGCTTTCTCTGGTCACTTTTCTGATGGAGCTCTCTATGCATTCTGAAGTGTGAGAGTAGCTGCCTTCATGGGTATAAAAATAAGCCTCTGGTGTATCAAAGTGTATGTGACCACTCAAGTGGTCCTGAAATGAGAATGTATAAAGCAAATGTTAACCTAGAATTCTACTTCTCTTTGGTATTATCAAACAATTTGTGTCCTTTTTTGACTAAGCGATGAAAACCTCTCCTCTATGTACATAAACTTAATTCTACACAGCTGGCTGTTCAAACAGTGCAGAGATTGTGTGGCCAAGTGCATCATTACAAGTAATGAAACAGTGACATGAAATTTGCATCAGGGAATGAGGGCTGAACCACACATTCCCAGGGCAGAAGCTGTTGGTACCACTCATCCATGGTACCACTTCTCACCAAGTCTTTGAGAGCCAACAGATCAGATTAACCAAGGCCTAACCTGTGTCTGCCTGGGGTGTCTCACCCTAAGCTATAAACAGCAGCATTACAGGGTCTTGTATGGAGCTTTAAAGTAGGGTTGTTTTTTAAAACTACAGAGAAAAGGACCTGTAGTGCTTAAGTAAGGAGAGTGACAAAGCTTCTGAAGGGTCTATGTCAGTTATACCACTCATGGAGAAATAACCATTTATCTGCAAGTCATCTTCCCTTAGTTAACTGAGGAGTGCAGGATGCTTGTTGGGCTATTTTATGAGGCTTTATATTTTAATGTTTAAAAGCTTGAATTGTTTGTTCATGGGCACAAAACTTAAGGGACAAGAGCTGCACAACTCTCTAACAGGCAGTCAAGTCACCTTTGTTATGGTCTGAGTGGTTGTGTGGCTGTCTCAGTTGTTGCACGTGCAGACCTTACTCCTTTCTAAAAGTCATGCCATGTGACATGTCCCTGCTTCTATCACTGTATCATTCTCTGTCATATGGATCAAAAAAAAAAAAAAAGCTAAATGGTGTAGGGGGAAGAAACATTTAACCGAGATACTGGCCTGAGGCTGTGTTAAAAATCCAAGGATCAGTTCACTTTCCAACTTTTCCAGATTTGTGGAACAAATATAGAAGCATGTGTTTGACAAAAAAAGATGAAAGCAAAGCTTAGACAAACATTTTTTTTTCTAAGAAAAAAAAGAAGAAAGAAAGCTTTGTTGTAAAATTAATTTGCCAGAATCTGTAGACTAGAATTTCTAAGAATCTTTTGTATTTCTTTTTAAATATTGCCCCTGGTGTTCTGTCCTGTACCTGATGGGAAATGCAGGGTGAGGGTATTCCAGTAGCCTGGGGAGGTGCAATAGTTGACTTGTGTGATAATGGACACTGAATCTGGTACAGTTCTGGGGATAAACCCAATCCACTGACTGTTCTCTGCGTATAATGAATGTTTGTGTGTCCAGGTGGGGACAGGAGTCTCTGTCCCTGGGCCTGGCATTCAGAATGTGGTGCATTCCCTACTGTTAGTTCAGCACAGGGTGGAAGCTGGGCCTTGTGCCTGTGTCATCCAGCATAAGCTGTGCTCAGAGGGGAAAAAAACCAAACCAGAACAGAAAGGCAAGCCCCTTCTTCCTGCAAAGTGGAAACCAACTACAGAAGAACAGATTTTACTGCAAGCAAGTCCACCAGCTTGGTCTCAGACAGCAGAGGATGTGCAGGAACTCAGCACTGAAGGCAGCAGTTCTGACATCTGCCCTTCCTACTGTCAAGAAAATGCTCAAGATTCTGAGACTTTTGTGACTGCCTCTAACTTCACAGGTGATAAAATACATGCAGGACACCAGGTAGTCACACTGACAACACGTTTGCTAGCCCAGATGGTCAGTGAGAGAACTGCAGGCAGAAGCGTGTCTGTTCACAGAGGCCTTTGCCCTTTCAAAGACAGCCATCTGGTGAAGGAAAGGAAACCAAAGGATCCAGTACTTTCTGGAGAGGGCTAGCACCAGACTTCTGTGGGGACAATTTTAGCCCACTGCTATTTCTGGTGTTCCTGTAGCACATGCGCTCAGCTTCCCAATGACCAAATGGCACCCGTGCTCTAAAATAAGATTTAAATGCCACCTTTTTGCTTGGAAAACTGCCAATCCAACCTGAATGGCAAAAAACTTTCTATGGCTGTTTTAGAAACTCTTCCCCAACTGTCAGAGATAGTGGAATTTTAAGTCTGCCATTTGCAGAAAGACAAAAAATAATGCACTTTTAAGGTAAGTGAGGCAGTTAGTATTTAAATACTAAAAACATGGTTATCTTTAATCCTCTTCTGGTATATTGTATATAGATTTTCTAAAGGAAAAGCAAAGATAGCAGGCTTCTAAAATAAAAATCTCATTCTGCACTAGTATCACTGCCACTATTTTCTTAAGAACTCTGACCCTTCTTCTATTGATGACACTGACCAAGCGCTCGGTTCGCTCACTGCGGGTTCAGCTTACAAGAAAAAAGGCACCTTTCCAAAGCTGTCTTGTATAATGGGAGCAGCAGGAGCATTTCTGGGAGCCATGGTTTATTAGGGGGACAGGTTTATATGATCCTTAGGCTGAACACACCTAAAAATGACAAGAATAAAACATTTCTTATCAGCTGGGCTGCTGCTGGTCCTCGCACCAACCACAAGCCTACCTGCCTCAGCAGACACAAGAGACTCTTACAGCAAGCCTTTGGGTGAAGACTTGCCCCACTGCTCCAGGATGGGGGTGCTGCCTGGTTTGTGCCTCCTGGGTTTATGGTGGCCCTGGAGCGAGCAGGGAGAGTGCCAGAGAGCACCTTGTGCTGTAACATCCTGTGCTGAAGTAATATAAATCTGAAATAATGGCTCTCAAAGTACATGTAATATGAGTGAGGCCAGTGCTTTACTTTCAGAAACAGATAAAGCCAGATCCTTCCCTTTACCCCTATATACATACTCGAGGGCAGCTGAAAACATCAGTCTCCTGGAATACTACACACTCAGCAGCAATAACTGTACATTTAGATGGGAGAATTGGTTCAGTGCTGAAAACATTCAAGATAGCAGCACAAATATGCAGGAAAAGCTATTTGGTCCTGAGACTGAATAAGCAGAATACACAAGAATAATTTTCTTACATGTTTACTTTTTAAGAATAAAAATCTCAAACCCACATACCCTGCATGGTGGGAGAAGAGAAGAGAAGAGAATTTCGGTTTTAGTTTTCCTCTTAACTTGCTAGACTTTGATTTGAAGTGTGGAAAAACTGCAATAACTAGAGTTCTGGCAGTTCATTTGAACATAAGCATTTTAGCACATCCAGGAGCCTGTTGAACAGTGCCCACTCCAACACTGCAGCAGCAAACCCCTCAGCAGCTGTCTACCACACTTAACTGTACAAGCGGCTACTCTGTGCTTTAGGCTGCAATTTAGAATGTCATTTTCTTTTATGCATGTGTGGTAACAGTTATTCACCTGTTCTCACACTGTAGGACAGGTCAAAGCCACCTCCTGAAGCAGTAACACACAAATCTGTCTCCTCACTGCAGCTGTGACACCTTAAGAGAAGTAGTACTGTTAAAATCTAAGAAAAAAGGACCCTCTTGTTGAGGCAGGAATGTGGTGGGGATAATGTTGTACACGCCAGCAAAAATGTTATCCACTTCCAAGTAGCAAAATCCACACCTACAATAAAAGAAACTCTCTCTTAGAACTAAGATCTGAAGTATGTTTCAAACCTCTAAGACTTGATTGAGTATTAATTACCTGTAGTCACCACTGCTCTTCTTCTGAAAGCCATGGGAACCAGGATCTCCTACTGTTGAGACTGTGATGAGTTCAAAGCCAACACTGTACTGCCTGCAAGTGACATGACATTATCATGAAGAGGGCTACTTATTAAAACCTACACCAATAATAAACAGAAGACATCTAAGAGTTTTGTCACATCTGGGACAGAAACATTGTTAAACTCACCCTGACATGAACGTACTGGACAGTTTGTCTACCACCTGTTAACACAAGTGAGCAGCTCCCCTGCCCCGTCACTCAAACTACCCAACTATCATCTGCAAGTGCAGAAAGAAGTGCATACAGCCCCCCGCTGAATCACTGGAACAGCACAGCTATACCCCTGCACTCATTCCATGAGAGACAGGAGGAGTTTCCTCAGCAAAGAGAGGATGGATAGAAAAGTGCTACAATTTTATATACAGCTTTGCAAAAGACAAGATGCTTGACTGCATGGCAGGAGATGTTGCTGGTTAGAAGCACTGTGCACTGGTATTTTGAGGCAGATCATTAATTTTACCATGGGAATTCACCCTGCACAGGCCTAATCTATAGGGCACTGACATCCAATACTTCACCTGAGCTGCCAGTGGAAGAGTAAATGGACTTTCAGATATGAAGCAACTGCACAGGCTGTGTGAGAACCTGTAAGGGCTTAGTATCCTGCATATTAGCACTACTACAAAAGAGCAGGAATTATGATTGTAATTAGTTTTAAGAGGAAGAAAAAGTCCTTTGTACCTTCTCCTTTCTGTGCAAGGGCTAGCTCTACTCAGCCTCCAAAACTGAAAAAGACTCCAGCTTTCCTTGGAGGTGAAGGATTTCCTCATTAGCAAGTGTGCAGGTTTAAATCACTATTAATAGTGAAGTTCAAAACATAAATAGTACTACACCTGAGCCACCACCTCCCATACCACATCTCCTGGATTTACAGGGAGCATTCCCCCTCCCCATGGAGGACACCGGCAAGGCTCTGTCTGTAGCACGTGACACTCTAGCTGATTCTTTACAAACCTTGGTCCCCGTAGTTCAATTAGTAATGGTCCATTCTTGTCTAGCTGGAATTGATAAATGGGGTTATTTTTGTAGGTGTCTCTGAAATTTCCACACCCTCCAGCACTGGGACCTTTCCACTGTCCATTAACCTGAAAGAAGTCAAAAATACAAAACCCACTTTGTATCCTGAGGATTTGTGTTGCTTATTTATACATATGAACAAGATTAGAGACTCCTCACTTCAGAGGTCACTGACTTTAGTAATTTATCCTAATTTTTCAAGTGCAAGTCAAAGTCTCTCAGGTATTCAGAAAGTTTCACTGCAATCTTCCATCCACCTTAATCAAAGCTTTGGATCCCTCAGAAGCGTAGAGTGTTTTTTCAGCTTACATTAAATAAGTACAAATGACTGCGATAAACGGCATCTAGAACGTGCCATTTATTTCAATACTAGACAGACATCTTCAAATAATTAACAGGAGGTTTCCACATACTTAATTTTCTTTGGAAACATCATATAACATAAAACAGTTGTCCTGTCTCAAAGAGGCTGGTCACCTTCAATGAGTTTTTGTGCTCTTAAAGCATTCCTCCAGACTAAGCCCAGTTTTTAAGAGCTAAAAAGGACAATGGTTTCTGGAACAAAGGGAATCATCTCACTGTTCCCAGGAGTCTCTCTAGCTACTTGACTTTCCTGTTCTCCAGGACAGGCCAGCTCCAGAAATAATAGCTGGCACCATGCACTGTCTGGACTCCAGAGACCAGCTGCAAGCCAATTTCCACACAAAACCATGTAATCCTTGGCTTCGGGCATGAGCATCCTCAAAATGGGCACTGCAGCTCAAACTTGCCTTGTTTGTCACCTCCTGAGGAATTTACTGCTTGGACACAAGACTTCTACCTCTGGTAGGATTCCCCAAGGTATGCATGGTACAGAGGTAAAGTTAACAGCTGATTCTTTCTTGAGGATGAAATTGGCAATACATGAAAAGACATTCAAGTTACTTTATCCTCTGAGCTCCTGGCTATATTTATACTGCAGCTAAAGGTATAACTGCAGCTCATGTTGACAGCTGAAATACAAACAGCAGCTGGCCCCAAAACTGCCTGGGCATCTGACTTCATTTTAGTCAAGGTCTTTGCTCTTACTGCTGCTTTGTTTTTCCATCCCTGATTTTGTCCCATCACGCCAAAGAGTTTTTCCAAGAACACCATGCAGTTCTCTCAAGGGAAATGAGCAATACTCTTGCAGGGTCTTTACTCTGCAGTAGCACCAGCACAGTCTGATCTCTGCAGTGATTCCATATTAGGGCACAAGTTGTTATTCTAAAGGCCAGGCTATTCTACAACAGCTTTACACAGTGTATATGCAATGGTGCAGCTACAACACCCCACTCTGCGGTGATGTAGAGCTCACGTACCGAATGCTGCTGAAAGTGAAGCCGCCATCCAAACAGATGGTGTGAGCAGTGTGAGCCAGCCCAAGGACTTCTGTGTTGGTATGAATTACACTGGCAGCAAAGCTACTTGTCCAGCAAACCACGTGTAACTTAAGCATAGGATTGGTCTCGTGCTAATGATACTTAGATTAAGCTTTAGTTAATTTTCATTTGTTAGAAGATGGCCTAGGATAATATTTTATAATACATAAAAATATATTTTAAAACTTTATACATCTCACATATGGAAAAGCTAAACCTGAATTATTACCCAGTGACCCATAAAAGAAAATACTACTTTACCCGTTTGGAAATGGTGTAGGGTGTAGGAATCTTGGAAAAGGTGAACTTGCACAAGGAATACACCTGTAGGGTAAAAGAAGCAGCTGGTCATATATTTGTTTTGCACTTTTTGTATGAAAACACAACATACTAAAAAAAAAAGCAGAATTGCCTATGCATCATTTTTAGATACTTGTCCACACCTCTATTACTCACCAGATGACCCTGTCTGAAACTAACTGGGACTAACAACACTTAGTTCTACTTAATATTTCTTAAAAAAACCCCAAACTAAACCACAGTCAATCAATCTGTGTTTTACTTGTGTCAGTGACAGAGAGACATCTAGTACTGATCACAACATGACTCATCAGCTACAGAAAAACCCAAATACTGAGTCCAAGGGCTTTGAGAAGTCAAAAAAACTTTTAAATCTTAACTGGGATCTAAAAATAGGCTTATTTTGGATACACAGAGATCCAGTGCTCTGCATGTACACAGTAATTTTTTATTCTAGGAAATTTAAATATTTTTTGGCCGATTTCATTATTAGAACTGCACAGACTGTATTGTCTTAACTACAAATGGAGAACATTATCAAACACTTAATCCGGGAGTTGTGCTCCATCATTTGTAGCCTCCCTCCCCAAAAACCTATCCATTCAGAAGTACACTTTTAAAATCAAACTCACAAATGAAGGATACTTTACTTGTCTGCATTCATAATGAAACCATCAGTACCTACCCTGACAGTGTAATGGATGGTGTTTTGTTTTTCATACTGGGACACCACTAAAGTAAAGGTGTGGGGCCCTGGAGAGGTCAGCTTTATCTTGGTCAGGTAGTGAGGGCTGTTGATCCGAATGCCATCAATATACGGAGGAGGATCCGCTGTAAAAGAAAAGGATGAACACTCTTCAATCAAAAAATCCCCCAGCTTGCTAAACTTCTTAACCATTTAAGTATCAGTGATTTTTGCCAGAAAAGTCAGACAGTTGGTACTAAGGTTAAACTGTAACCAGACCCGAGTGCTCTTAAAAGAACAGAGCCTCAAGAATTGCTCGCAAAAAGGACAGATAAGAGCAACTACTGTTTTCAGTAGTTCAGAGGTACCTCAGGCATGGCAGACTGCTCAAAGTGGTCAAAGAGGGCTAAATGACTGTTTGGAAATATTGACCTCTTGGAGTGAGGCATCCAGTTTCAAAGCAAGAAGTGCTTTTCCACAAAATTCTTTGCAACTCTTCATTTATTTCTGTCATCATCTTCTGGACGACTAAGTTACTCACCTGGATAGTAAACTTTTTTGCCATCTGTCTTGTATACGACCATGGTAATGAATTCTCGATTATGTGCAAAGTCATCCTATAAAAATACAAATCAAGCAGAGTTGTGCACTTCTGTGGCATGTAACTGATGCTTAAGCAGACTGATGTGTGCATTCTGTCATCCCCTGTGATCACCACATGGTATGATCTGACAGTTGTGTTCACTAAGATACCTGATCCCATTCTTAAAAAAAACCTACCTGAAATAACTGGCTCTAGTTTTGCTTGTAACAGCTCAGAATTATTTCATTACCTTCATGATGGAGACTATAATCACCTCGCTCAAATTTTTACTGTGGATCTACTTCATCAATCTCACACACAATTATGTGTACCCAATGAATTGAAAATGTATATGTACAAATTGGTGTACCTACTAGAATGTGGAAATATAAGCAGTTATATACCAACAAAGAAAACTACACAAGAAGATTTACAGAAGATATTACAGGCCCCCCAATACAGAAAATGTAGGAAAAAGACCCAGTCACCTTATCTGTGATGTGCCTGCTGAGCAGGACCCAGATGGCAGCACCTCCCTGCGGGCACTGGACCTCCAGCCGGTACTGGGGGTTGTTGGCCAGGCTGTAGGCATCCTTCACTGGGCCATGCTTCACGTCCCATGTACTGAAAGTAACACAGACATGGAATCAGATGAGCCAGACACTAAGTTTTGCTTTGAAAACTAACTCTAAATCCTACAGAGATACAGAGCTACCCATTATCAGTATCAGAGACACTGATGGCTAATTTTCAACTGGAGTCTTTGACAGTGGTTTGATATTAGTGTCAAAAGATTAGCTTACAATTTTGTTTTATAGATTACTTTACTACAATACAAGTGTGGTAATAAAAAATGCTACATCCACGCAGACTGGCTGTTTGGTGTGGTGGGTGCAATCACAAAAGGCACAGAAAAGGCTGAGCTGTTCTGGGAGTCCAGGCTGGACTGCACACACCGTGTTTATTATTGAAAGAAAAACACCAATGCTTTTGTAATGTGTAAGCTAAGGTTAGTTCCCAAAGCTTAACAATTTTTTTTCCTCCCATTTTTTATTCAGATATTTTTTCTTTTAATATCTGATCTGTTTTATATTTGGAAGGGTGCCTAAATGAAGGGTTAGAAAAAAAGTTATCTTTGAGGTACCCTATTGCAAACTCTGCCTGTATCAAAAATACAGAAACCCTTGCCTTCTGAAACCAATGCACTTACCCTCAAACTGGGTGACAAAAAGACTGAATGTGAGATACTAGGTAGAAGACAGGGATTGTGTTCAGAAAAAAAGGAAAATCATCAGGCAAGGAAGATTACTTAGAATAATTACAACTGGTGAAAAATGGAATTAGTTAAACTAGTCTGACATCAGGGAACACACCCTGTAAAGACAACACACATCGCATGAATGACTTGCAACTGGCCAGGAAAATGAATTCCAAATAAAAACTAGGTCGCTCAAGCACTGTCTGGTCACTGCACAAAAATCTGATCTCTATTCCAATAGATGTGGGACTGAGGTCAGAGTATGGTTACACAACCTTAAATCCACAGCAACAGTACAAAGGTCACTGGAGTTTCAATGATGGTAGAGAACTAGTCAAAAACAAAGGCCAGGCTGAGAATTTAGAAATGCAAAGTCAGGCTCAAGAGAGCATGGTTGGAGTTCAGCTTCTTCAGCTGTAACTAGAAGAATGGAAGGAAGGAAGCACCAAATCAGAACAGTGAGATATTGACACAGAAGTTCTATCTCTTGGACCAACCTATGAATACACGTCGATTCTTTAAAAAGGCTTGGGTTCCAACTCAAATAAATAACATCATAGTACTGGCACAGGTCCTCCCAGGAAATCCAGAAAATGCCTGAAAAGGAACATACTGTTATTGCTTCCTTACCAGACACTTCGATTTTACTTGTTTTTCACAAGTCTTTCCAGTCAAATAACATAGTTTATACAAACCAATATTTCTGTAAAACTTAGTAGTAATGTCTGCATTGCCCAAATTTCTAAATTTAATCTCCAATACAAACAAGTTAAATCAAGAAAACCAACTTAGTCTCTGCTCATCATCAAGACTTTCTAAAGCTGTCAGAACACTTTCTGTTCTCAAGCACTAAGCAGAAGGTATGAGAGAATCTGTTGCATTGCAAAAGACATCAGTAGGTGATGTCTTATATTCTTACATTTAAATCCAAAGTTTTCATTATGCATTTGCACGAGGCTTATCAATAATGCTGTAATTCAGTGGGTTTGGAAACATGCTGTTGTCAAAATCAAGTGGCGCTGAACAAAAGGGCTCCCTCCCAGACAGGCAGACAGCACTAGGACACTACAGAAAGAGCAGACATCTCTCTCTGAGGGTAAAACCAGCTTCTGCTGTTTTTTCTGAGCTGACAGAAGCCTGCCCTTCCGCCAGCAACCCCACACAGACTTCCCAAATGCTGTACTCTGCTGCTCCCTGGTGAAGATGGACAAGACAATGCTGGGCATCATTCCACAGGGTCTCCCTGGAAAGCCCCCGTAGTACCACCACTGTCTCACAGACGAATCTCATCTATTCGTCTATTTCTTCATCGGAAATAGAGTTTATGTAAAGATCTGTGTATAGATAGATTAATGTAATGCAAGGGAAAAACCCCCTTTACCTCCAGTGCATAACCTCAAATACAGACTAATTTCAATACTGATTACAGTCAGCAAGCTGATACATACTACAAATGATGGAGAAAACAACCCACAAGAAGTCTATTTGCATATTAAGCAGCAGCATTAATTACACAGCTCGTTGTCAGACTATGATCTTTGCACTGAACTCCCCCACGCCCAGATACTGAGATGGCAACACTTAAGCAAGGAGGTAATGTCTCATCAGTGAATCAGATGTATTGAACAGTCCAGATTACTTAAACCCCAGACAAACCTGAAATGACAGATTTACATACACAAGTACTTTCTAAATTTTGGGGCTATTTAGTTTCTAGTATTTCTTTTATTCTTCCTTTCCTTGTGCCTAGGCAGCTTCTTTACACCTTTCCACAGTGACACACCACAAAGGTCTGTATTATCTGAAGAGACAGTGACTTTTTAAACCTTATTACCATTGTCTATTTTCTGAGCTGTTCTTGGATCAAAATTCAAGTACTTTTGTAAATCTGTGGTCCAATTTCTTGTGTCATTTTCACTGTATCGTCCCTTCCAACGTAAGTGGCTCCAGGGATTTTTCAGCTGAAGAAATCGAAGTCCCTAAAGAAATACAAAATAAAACTTCTGGATTCATCTTGACAAGGTAATCTTTATATTTACATTAATATGGAATATGGACCAATAGGTCAAGGAAATACAGCATCACTAAGCTTTCTGGGATTTCCCAATGGTGCTCACGGCAAAAGAAACTGTTAACCGTTAGAGCAAAAAATCAGTAGCCACCCATTTGCAGACAGGCTTCAAACAGGCAACTGAAAACATCTTCAGTTTTACTTGATACCTTATATTCTCTTATATCCAGGACAGCGTACGCATGTGTTGGAACTAAACCCCATTTTTCTCCTTCCTCTTCAGACATCACCCCTGTTGCTGTTGTGATAAGGACATCTCCCTTGTGAAATCTGTTCAAAACCAGGCGAAAAGTAGCTTTAATTAAAATGGCACAAGTTGCAAATTAGTATTTGCCAGACACTGTAAGAAACCTGAAGAATGAGTTCATGCTTCTGTACTTCTGCAGGTGTTTACACTAAAGTTTTGCATCCCCAGCAGATGCCTTAGAGAGTCTGAATTTTCAACTCACAACTGAGTTCTGCAACTGTTCTGCACAATTTGCAGTAGTGCCAAAATGCTGTCAAAGGATCTGTGGTGACCGTACTGCTTTTGCAGTGGTCATGCAGCTACTACACAGAAAGCATTTTAATGACTTGGAAAAGAACCAACTCCTACCTCTGATAGAGCATTCTGAAAGTACTGTCTTTATTGAAAGCCTGATTGTCAGAGTGCATAGCAATTCTCTCAGGTATCCAGCCAGTCAGTGCATGGAGATCAATATTCTGAAATGCAAGCATTCAAAAGAAATCACAACAAATCTATAAGCATATGACATTTGTATGCGAACTGTAAAAGCACCTTGAAAGAAATCAAGTATACACAAGTTACAATACAGCTCTGCACTTACTGCGGTAAATCTCATCAAGTTCAGCTAAGCAAAAAAATAATACTAAGAAAATGCAAATCCAATACTTTCCTCCGCAAGCAATTCATTTATTTCACTAGAAGGAAAGCTATTTGACCCAAGATTATTGGAGTGGAATTTTTGCCTCTTAGAAATAATCTAGTACTTACAGAATTTGATCCAGGAAAATCATATCCTCCCATGACCTTCATATAAGCCTTTTCTATTAGCGATACCCACAATTCGTTCTTATTGTTAGAATAAGAGCAGAGAAGTTCCCCGCTATGATCAACAGGCAGCTGGTCATCTATGATTACCTGGGAGAAATAAACAAAGGGAAAATCATCATCATGATAATAAAGTATTTTTGAAAGTCTTTAAAATCCAAACCAAACTCTCATTAATAGACAGCTTCTGAGACCCAGCCAGACCTCACCGTTGCTCCCACATGTGGACACCTCTATCAATCCTGCACTGAACAAGACGTTCCACAGCCAGCTCTGACTTGCCCTGGTCCACTGGGTGACCTATGATCACCTGCCTCACTTTCCCCTGTGTAAAATGAGGATGATGACAGTACTCTCTTGTCCAGCATCTAGTATTCACAGTAAAAGGCAGCTGCAAAAGGTTCCATGCAATTGCCAGCATAAAAAGTAAAAAAATACCTAACAATATTCCTCACCTAATTAGGGAACAGAGTATGGATTGTGCTTGGTAGCCAGCAGAAAAAATAAACAGTTATTTATAAGGAAACAAATTGTCATATCGCTTTCATAGTCTTTAGTCACAGATACAGATTTCTTCTCTCTGGAAAGGAAAAACAACCCAAAGCAACAGTTGTGAAAGGATTAACATTTCTTCTTTACATTAGGCAGAATATATTGGGCGTTACTGCAGCATTCGTAGTGGCCTGAAAGTTTCCCAGAATGGCAGTTTCAGTTTCACACTGGCGTTTGCCCGTTACTGGCTCAGGCTATCAACACAGCACAAAACCCGTCTGTGGAGAACAAATAACCCTTCTCACAGGAGTGCAAACAGCCATTCCTCTAATGAAAGACTGCAATTGGGAGGTATTTTGGAAAGAGTATCGAAAGCAAGGCAAGCACATAAATGATACTTCTCCAAAACATTCAGATTCCAGAATTTTGCAATTCAAGGACCTCCTGACCCAGAGGTCATATCTTAGCAAGTGATAGCCTTTGAGGACATTCCCCTTACTCCCCCATCCTGTGAATATGATCCCTCCACTGCTGAACTCCCAGGAACATTCATCAGTCACTATGACCTGCGCTTATTAGTGCCACAGTTAAGCACTGTATGAAGAGATATGTTATGTCCTTATTTATTGCACAGGAAACAAAATGGAAGTTGTTTGTGAGTCTATAAAATTGTATCAAGTGTCTGCAGGCATCTCCTCTCCTTCCTAAAAATCTGTGGTCATCTGAGCTACTCCTCTATGGTCATTCCACATCTATACTCTTCCTGGATGTGCCCCTCTGTACTTTCTAGTTCTATATCTTCCCTTCTAAGCTGGAGTGGAAAAGTGCATTACTTGTGCACCCAGTTTAGAAATGTGGGATGCATAATTTTGTTCCTGTATGGTTTTCTTAATTCTTTTATGGTTTTCTTAATTCTTTTAAGCAATAAAAGGAGTTTTTAATTAATTTAATGTAAATAAGGCTATTTTCATGCATGTGTGTAGAAGAAATACCTACATTCTGTTACATCCTTCACAACCAGAATGGATCCCAAAAGCTTCAACAGTTGAAACCCACTTTCTAACAAAACATATCTATGGCTATGCAACTCAGCTTCATAATGAAACACACCCAGCCTTTAAAATATATGACTTAAACAGTAACAATATTGTCTTCCCAAAACCATTTACCTTTCTAGGCACACCATTGATATGAAGCTTCACCATGTATTTGCCACATGGATTATATTCTGGTTCTCCTTTCTTATTCTGAGGGTAAATTATACTGTTAAAAAAAAAAAAAAAGGCAAAACAAAACAGGAAACTGTCACATAAATGACTTGGCTATACATACACTGATAACAGTAAAAGTGGGATTTGTATAGTCTGTTTCTGGAATTTACACAACATACATTTCAGATTTTTAATGAACAGAACCCAAAATTTAATAAAAATTACAGTGATGTTCAAGTATTTTTTTTTCAGGACTTGCTACAGTTTTCTGCTAATACAGTAACAAAAATAACTTAAGTAACTTAATCGTTTCTCCAACAGAAGCAAGGCAAACAAATTTATCTTGCTATTAAACAAACAGTATTTACACATATGTAGTATAAATACAGTATTTGCCTGAACGACAAGTCAAATATTTGAAGAAGATGACAGTGAAGAACTCACTGCTCTTGAAAAGAATCCAAGTTCAGTTCTAACAAATACAAGCTCAGTTCTAATGAGTATAGATTAAACAAAAAAAATCCAGGAACAGTGTTCACATGCTGGTCTGGCAACAGGCTCCCAGCAGAGTCTGCCAAACCTGTGCCAAAGGTATCATGGCACCAGTCGAGTGGAACTGAGATAGTCCTGTTAACATTAATTCTGCAAGGAGATGCAAGACACACCCGCAGCTGTTGCAGAGCAGTAATGTGGCAGAGTAGGAAAAGAAACCTATAAAGCACTGTAAGTAAAATTGCTATTAAAAAACCAAAACCTTCCAAACTATTTAGTCCTCCTCAAAGCACATCCGAAGACTCCAGTATAAAGCTGGCTTCCCTCTCAAAAGTGCTAAAGCCACAAGTCCCAGGAATATGAAGGTGAAACAAATGCTATTTTTACTGTGTCCAGCTGTCACAGAACATATTGCAAAACCTTGGCAGAGTTAAGTCTGAAAAGGTGTTAGAAAGCAACAGCTACTTACCTTGTGATCAATTTTTTGTTGTATCTTCTTTCATATGCTGCACTGATAGCTAGTGATGCCACGAAAGAACAGTCTGACACTATTGTCTGTAAAGAACAGGACAACAGTGAGGACATTCTGCACGGCATCTGAAGTGATACTATCTATGTATTTATTTAATCTCACGAGAGACAAGGAAAGCACTCTCATATTTGGGGATTCCTTTTTTTGAACAAGAAGGTCTCATAACCCTGCAGTAATCTGCCCAGCAGCACACACTTCCCTTTAGGAACAATTTACCTGCTTTATGCTGAAACTTGACACAGTATAAATCATCGTGGGGTTATTTGTTATGTCATCTGGTCGCACCCACTTGGCAAACATTGCTTTCTGTTTGGGAGATAAGGGTAACTTCCCACATTTATCACTAGATTTAAGAGAGAAAAACGTAGAAGTAAACCAATAGCAGTTTAGCAAAGCTTTTCATGGTATACCCAGTCATATATATGTCTGACAGATGGTGCAAAAATATGCACAGAACAATTACACAGCTTTGCAGGCAGAGCTGTAAAACAGATTCAAAAACCACTAATATTAGGTCTGTGATTCTTAAGGAAAAAAAAAAAAAAGCAAGATACGAAATAAAACCGAAGAGCTTCCTTCACACAAGACTGAACAGGAGGAAATTCCAAAAAGCCATATACACCAGCACAAACTCAAATTCTTCACTTTATTTCAGTATGATGAATTAATAATAAAAAGTTTCTTTCATTCTGAAAATGTTGAGGCTTGTCTGATTAACAAGCGTTGACCGGGAAATTGATCAAAAAAACCAACCCCAGGTGTCTTTGTTCCTTCTGGATAAGTAATAATGTTGCTGTTGCTCATGAATGAAGGTCTAGCAGTTACAGATTACCCTTCCTCAGAACAGTCCTGTGCAGAGGGAACAGCCATGACCATCCTTTTACAGGTAGCTGAGGCAGAGGCAAAAAAACTCAGCAGGCAGCAGAATCAGGAAACAGACTCAAATTGCCAGCTCAGCCCAATTCTCCAAAAAGCCAAATTCAGTGTTGTCCTTACAGGCCTGAAGGCATAAATGCAGAAGCACTGCACAGCTGACATTGAACAATCAAGATCAGACTGGAAGAAGAAAGTAGTAGTATTTAAACACCTGTGCCTGAATCATGCTTAAAATCCCATTTAAAACAATTCTAAACTCTGAAAAAGAAAACAGAAATAGCAGCTATGGGAAAGCTTTGGAAATAGAAGTTCAGTAATTGAATCACACTTACGAAAATGGCATAGGGAAGGCAAAACGCTCCCTCAGGTCAACACTCATGAAAGGTACATATTCAATGCCATTAATTTTTGAAGTCTTCCTGAAAGTCATAAGAAAAATAAAATTACAAACCTATCTATCACCTTTTAAAGACTAAGTTCCAGAAGGCAACGACACAATTAGTTTTTAAAAATGAACAAGACACTGCTTCTGAAAACAAGACATTCCACCTGTAATAAAAATCACAGCAAAAGAAACTGGATGTAACAAAAGTCACAGTCCCACAAAATACTATGCTTCCTTAATTTCCAGCAAAGTAGTTCTTGTATAATTTATAAAAACAGCTTTGTATCTTGACATCTCAGAGACAGATCTTTCATGAACTCAGTCAGGTAGGTTGTGTGTAACATACAAAAGTAAGGCTATGAAAAAATAATCCTGCCAGTCAGTTTCAAGAAACTGTATCCT
Organism: Megaceryle maxima; assembly: GCA_024605025.1. Taxonomy (NCBI): domain Eukaryota; kingdom Metazoa; phylum Chordata; class Aves; order Coraciiformes; family Cerylidae; genus Megaceryle; species Megaceryle maxima. The sequence goes on along the minus strand of JANHGN010010251.1, from coordinate 8,796 downwards.
AAATACATGCTAGAAGGTATGTGCTGTGAATAAAAGCCACTAATTACATTACTGTAGAGAATACAAGAATTTATACTGAAGTGTAGGTAATAGCAGGATTGGGGTTTGTAAGAGGTGGTTTTCCAGTCCCTGTTTCTACACCTCATACTTAGCTGTTTCAATGTGCTATGCAAGACACACAGAGGATGTGAGCACAAATGATAAAATTTTGGAAAAGCCTGTCTTCAGCTTACCTGAGTACTTCAATCTCCTCTGCAGTGTACCTCTGACCTTGAGGTTCACTAGCTTGTACTGCTCTGATTGTCTGTGGTTTGTCATTTAAAGAAAAATCAGGTCCCAATGGAAAGAATGTTCTAACTGGCTGGTTTGGTCTAGCTGCATTTGACTTCTCCTTTTGAGATGACTTTGATACAGATTCCTTCAGTGCCTCTGCTCTAAAGCAAAAGAAAAAAATGCATTTTGTTTACAACAATGATAAAAATATAGTTATGCTTGGACTATTTGTTTGCTTGGTTCATATTCTTAAATGGTAAATGGAATGAACAAATGCTCAAGTTGACCAATACTCCTTTTGCTTTTTCCTAAGAAAAATCAATTTCTAATGCCAGTACTTCTTTGTTTTCCTGCTGTAGAATCCATGTGCCCAGGACCCACATTCTGCAGTACAGAAAAGACACACCAGACTGAGAACCCCACCTCAGTAAGTACATCTGCTAGCCCTGGCAGTACTCACCTATCCAGTGCTTGTCGAGCCAGCTGCTTCAGCTTCGACTGGAGGCCCATTTCTGAAGTTTCAGTAGCCTTAAGTGCAAAAGAAAAGAAAAAGCTACACATTGAAAAATCCTGCAGGTTTTATGGGCTCAGTTTGTCAAATTCCATACTTTTAGATCAAACAATAACTATTTTTTCCAAGGTTTTTTTTTGAAATGAGCAAATGTATTTAAGAAAAACCAAACCTCTCAGCACAAAAAGCATACTAAGTAAGCAAATAAAATTTTGCCATTCTAGTGAATGTTCATGGAACAAAAGTGACATAATTTTTTTCAGCATAGGCAACACTGTATACACAAAAAAATCTGCCAGAAGAATTAACCATAATAAAACACTGTGGGGAGAAAGATGACAAAACCAAATGTAAGGTATATACTGAGCTTAGATGTGTTCCAATTCTTTTCCCCAAAGGAGTCAAAAATAATCATGGTAACTTGGAAAGAAAAATATTTTTAATATATACTTTCATAAAGTACAAAAAACCAAGATGGCCTGCAAGTTAAAAATCTTGTTCATGCACATCTAAGTCATAAGATAATCTCTGAGAGGGCACCCCTTCAGATACTAAGAGCCCTAACTTCTGTTCCCGGTTGGGAGGACAGCTATGACAGTTCATGCTCTTGCTTTCCTTACAGATGAAGTGTAGTTACTGCAGCTGAACGATCTGTGAGAAGCACAGCATGAGGGGTGGTTTCTCATGGGACACCTACAAGCAGGTTTCAGAGTCTAGCTTTGTGCCCTGACTGATTCTCCCAAGTCTGCTTGGCCAGCTGAGGAAACAAAAGGCAAGTGACTTCCATCAAGAAACAAAACTGCTCTGTAAGCAGCTGTTTACATTTGCAAATAAATTACACTCTGGAGTTCCTGGTTGGAAAGGACTTTGAAAGACGTATGAAGGTAAGCAGTGGAGATGGGAACACCAGCACACTCATCTGGGAGTCAGCCACAGAGGAGGAGGAATGCCTGCTCTCTGAGTACTTCAAGGGCAGGGAAGAAACAAACCTCTCCACCTGAATATACTGAGGAGAAAGACAGAAATAAAGCTTCAAGGTAGCAGAGTTCCTTCAAACTTCTTTCATTCTTTCCCCTGAGGGACAAAGCCTACAGTCATCTCAACAAAATAATATGCTTGTAAAGATAAAAAGAAACTTCAGCAGTATTTGTACCTAATGAAATACCAAGCAAAAGCAGTTGTTACCATGAGATAATTTCAGGCTAACTTCAATATATATAGTATTTGTATGCACTGTCACACTGGGAGGAACACAGCAGAGGAAACACAGTGTGCTGCTGCAGTGAATTTTATGTAATAGACCGAAAATGTTCTGCTCCAACAGCTCAAGTGGAAAAACTAGAGCAGTTCTACCAACTCTCAAGCTGGTCGCTGTATCACCGGGGGGTTTTAGCCTACATAAAGCCAGTCTACAGAATTCAGAGAAAAGAAGATTTTACTCTAGCATGTAGCAAAAGTAACATTCCCTTCCCAACAACCCATGTATATTTACATTATAAAAAAGGGAAAAGAAGGGAAAAACAGACTTGGTGGAGTTACCTTATGATGGTGAGCTATTCCTGTAATGAGTGAGTTAAGGCAACTGGACTTAGGAGAAAAAAAGCAGTACCTGTAATTATATTCATCATTTATGTAATGGCCAATTTTTCCTTACCATTAATTTCAGTGTGAAATGAATTCACTTGTAACAGCTTTAATGTTGAGCACTGAGTAATCCAGTAGTATTTTTACTAGTTTTGGCACCAGCAGCCCATTATGTTTTCAGAAAGTGTTACACAAAAATTTCCCTTAAATTACTTCTTTTAGTGTAGTCAGAAGGTAATACAACTGACACATTAGGAAGTTATCTGCAGTTTTATCTGCTTTTAATTTCTGTTTTAGTGGGGCATTCACTCCAGGGCAAAAATTAACAACATGAAAAAAGTTACAGAATATTTCTAGGTTTTAGTATAATCCAGTTCAGAAAAAAAACACATAAACCATAAATTTACAGTTTTAAATAGCAACATAACGTAAAAAATAGAAGAAACACTTAAAAAAAAAAGTATAAATAAAGATTAAAAAGTAGTTTTTAGAAATACAGGTACTCCATTTTTAAGCCAGCCTTTAATGATCAGTCTCTTGTGTAAGTGGAAGAATTTCTTACCATCACGTAATTCCACCAAGTTAACCTGTAGCTTAACATACTGTTTTCAAACAGAGTTCCACAGCTTCCGTGTACAGCTCGATAGCTTCCTCTGCATTGCCTTTATCGTCTTCATCAAAAGCCTGTGTCACTAGGAAGTGGGCACGCTCCAAGTCCAACTGCTGTTTGGATTTCAGAGGGTCTGTGTTCTGTGACTGAACTGTATGAAAAAAGAAAGTATTTAGCTTTCTACAGCAGCAGACATATAAAAACATCCTTAGCATGGTACTGGAACACTGGCAGTTCTAAGTGGATGGGTAATACCTATTTCTTGACTGGAAACCAAATCTTTCTAGACTTTGCTAAAAACATCTTTGCAAGGACAAGAAAAATGCCACCACAACCACCCCATGAAGCACAGATACACTCTTGGGATATTTTACATGTCAAATGAGGTAAATAAAATCTCTTTTATACTATGTTAAGGACGTGGATGTTTAATCATGTAAAATACTACACCATTTGTGAAAACGCATCACCTGTGGTAACACACAAGTTCCGTAGATGTCTAGGAGAGATGGCTTTGGGGAGACATAACAGCAACCTCCCAGTATCCACGAGGTTATCAGGAAAATGGATTCTGTTTCTTCGTTGTGGAGCAAAGAAAGGGAATGAGAGCCAGTGGCTATGAACTGAAACGGGAAAACCCAACTGGATATAGATGAAAAAAAAAAAATCACTAGAAAAACAATTGCACCTGGGAACAGAGGCCCGGAGGCACTGGGAAATTTCTGTCCTTAGGTGTTTTCAGGACCTGACTGGACCTCAGCAACCTGGTCCAAAAATCAATGTCTACCCTGCTTTGAAAAGGAGATTGTTCTACAGACCTCCCAAGGTCCCTTTTTGGCCAAGTGATTCCAACTGAGAATTGCAGGTGTGCAAAAATTTGATATTTTGGTTTAAGCACAAACACTGAAATTGGATCAAACAAGGAAACACTTACGAGAGCACTCTTTTGCCTTCCCACAGTTAGCAATTCCACATAAATACCAGAACCCACTCGCTTCAAATCATCATGCAGCTGATGCTTAGATGCAAGTTTTGATTTGTTCCTGATTTTTGTTGCTAATTTCTTTCTTGGGTTTGCTCTGCAGATGTGGTTCCAAAGAATATTTAAAAGGAAAGAATACCCACACCCACGTCCTTAAGAATTAAGTCTCCGCTTCATTTCTGATGTATCAGAATTCAAAGCACTCATGTGTTCATTGTATTTGTGGTCCTTCGCAAAGGACAAGAGCATTAGAGTAATGAAAAACAGAGCAAACATCGTTGACACATATATCACAGCACCAAAACGCTTACCACTCAATTAGAAAGTTCCTTACCCACCTGCTGAATGAAGAGCTTGAACTCTCTCCAAGTACTCATTTATTTTTTCTTGAATGTTTTCCAAGTTGGACCCTGCCATCCCAGCATAAATCAAGGCTTGTGCAGCTTCCTGCAGGGAGAATTTGAGACAAAGTTAATGTTTGCTGTCTAGAAAATTACTTTCCATAAACAGAGGGCCTGCAGCAGCCAGGAGCTGCATGAAAGCAAGCCCCTACATCTGCAAAAAGACTGAGCAGCTCCAGGGAAATGCTACTGGGAAGAACAAGCTTAAAGTTATAAATAAGACCATTTTCAATTTTGGGACAACCTTAAGACCATAAAAAAACTTTTGAGATTCTGTAAGGCTGGATCTTAGGGCCTATCTATATAGTAATGCATGGAAATAGGAGACTCAAGTAAATTTCTTTAAGCGTGCACTGAAATCAGTGGAGGAAGTCTCACAAGCCACAAAATGCCTCTTCTTTTTAAAGCTGCAGACTTAAGGTTTGGGGAAAAAAAAAACTACTCACAAATTTTATTTGCATTTAATCTGACAATAATGAAGGTAAACATATCTAAAAGCTTTTCAAAATCAAATGGATAGAATTTTGGCTTATAAAGTCTTTTCTTTTAGTATTACTCACATAAAGCTATCAAATCTGCAAGGTCTACAAATTTAAAGCCTCCTAGCTCCCCAAACTTTTTTGTTTGTTTGTATGTACACAAAACATTGGCTACGGATGGAAGTCTACTTTCAGGAGGGAGCACAGGCCTCCAGCTCAGAAGCACAGTATGTTACCCACACTAAAGCTTTTTCCACACTGCACAAATAATTAAGAAAACTGCCTCCAGTTGAATAAGCAGCCTATCCATTCACTAAATTTATGGAAAACATACAAGGTTTGCAGGGCTGTAATAAACTGCCAGAGCTGACAGTCTCAGAAGCATGTGGAGAACTGAAATTTGTCACTCTTGAAAACAAGGATAAAAACCTTATTCTGTCTTCGTTATTGTCATGGAAAATCCCACACTGTGGTGGCAGTGCTGGTCCTCCCAGCAGCAGCGAGGAGGTTGTCACACAGCAGGCGGAGCTCATCAGAAGCACAACAGTTACTGGAGAGCTTCTCTGCAAAGATGGTGCTCAAGGAGGCTGCTCTGCAGAGGGCCACAGCCAGAGGGTCTCTGTCTAGTTCACAGGCACCATTTCTGTCAAGCTTAGCAGCCTGCCCCGTACAGATCTGATGAGTTTACACAAGCTTAAAACTGATCCTGATAGAGCCTGTACTCGTTAACAGCATAAATTTTCACTGACATCCATCACAGAACCCAGTATGACATACTCCCTGTCAACAAGACCAATTTGATAGCCTTCTACAATGTTCTAACTGTCTGGTTAGATGAGGGGAGAGCAGTTGATGTCATCTGCCTTGACTTCAGCAAGACTTTTCACACAGTCTCCCGTAATACCCTTGTTAGGAAACTCATGAAGCACGGGTTAGATGAGTGGACACTCAGATGGATTGAGAACTGGTTGAGTGACAGAGCTCAGAGGGTCATGATCAGTGGCACAGAATAAAGTTGGAGGCCTGTAACCAGCAGTGTTCCCCTGGGGTCAGTAACAGCTCTGGTCTTGTTTAACGTACTCATCAATGACCTAAGCGAGGGGACAGCGTTTCCTCGGCAAGTTTGCCTATGGTACAAAACTGGAAGGAGGGAGGAGTAGCTGACACAACAGAGGGCTGTGCTGGCATCCAGCGTGACCTGGACAGGCTGGAGTGTTGGATAGAGAGGAATTTAATGAGGTTCAACAAGGGCAAATGCAGGGTTCTGAACCTGGGGTAACAACCCCATGCATCAATATAGGTTAAGGGTAGACCTGATGGAAAGCAGGAGGAGAAGGATCTTGGGAGTCCTGGTAGACAGCAAGTTAAACATGAGCCAGCAATTTGCCCTGGTTGCCAAGAAGGCCAGTGTTCTCCTGGCGTGCATTAAGAAGAGTGTGGCCAGTAGGTCAAGGGAGTTCATTCCCCCCCCCTATTATTCCCTGGTATGGCCAGATCTATAATACTGTATCCAGTTGTGAGCTCCCCATTTCAAGAGACAGGAAACTACTGGAGAGAGTACAGCAGAGGGCAACAAAGGTTGCCTAAAGCATCTCTCTTAAGAGGAAAGTTGAGAGATGGTACTATTTAGCCTGAAGAAGACTGAGACACCTTATCAATGTCTATAAATATCTAAAGGGCAGGTGCAGGGAGGATGGAGCCAGGCTCTTTTCAGTGGTGCCCAGTGACAGGAGTAGAGGCAATGGGCACAACCTGAAACACAGGAGGTTACATCTGAGGAAAAAAATTTACCATGAAAGTGACTGAGCCCTGGAACAGACTGCCCAGAGAGGTTGTGGAGTCTCCTGCTCTGGAGAGATTCCAAACCCACCTGGATGCCATCCTGTATAATGTGCTCTAGGCAAACCTGCTTTGTCCAGAGGTAGGACTAGATGATCTCTAGAGGTCCCTACCAACTCTGACAATACTGTGAATATCCATCACCATATTACAGCATGTGAAATGTCCACAGCCACAGAAAGGTAAAGAGAAGCACTGCTCCATTTATATGTAGCAATTAACTACCGCTAAGGTCTAGCGTACAACTGGTTTTTGCAGGGGGAAAAAAGTGCCCTATAGAGTATCTGCTCAAACTGTATGTATCTGTCTGTGACATGCCACAGGTACAGGCTGACAGGAGAGGTGTTGTATCGTAATGGCACGGTGTCTACGTACGACACAAAGAACATGTGTGGATTTTCAAATCAGTGCTGTAAAAACAATTTATGTTGCTTCTGTGATTCAACTGTTTTGCCTGGTTTTAAGACGTACATGTAATGAAAACAGTCTTTTATAAATGAAGCCTCTGAAGGACTGAAACAGTTGACCAGCTGCCTGCAGAGCCAGCACGCCAGCTGTTTCCAGTGACATGCAACTCTGAGCTCTTATTTGTGATCTCCTCAATGCTGCTACTGCTCTCTACCACAGCGTGCCATAGTCACACTAAACTAACTGACCGTCAGTTCACAGCTTGCTAACTACTGTCAACAGCCAAACTCAGCAACAGTCTTCATCAAGTTTGCTGAAATCATTGGGTGCCCAAATAAGTTTCTGACATTTCTGCAGAGCACCATTAGCATGTTTACCCTGCGCTGGTTCACACACTGCTCTCCTCTAGACTCTTATCAAAGTCACATGGCAGCAGGAAGCAAACAGCACTTGATAGCCATGGGAACTCCATTCAGACAGGTCTGTTTGCTGTCTACCGGCAACGAATACCAGCATCTCCTATGCTTCATCCATGAGGTCAGGTTCTCGCAGAATCCTCTTCAGTACTGAGCTTTCCCACACACTTAGTAACTGCACTCATGGGCTCTGAACTGCTTAAAGCAGTCAGACAAGAAAGTTGGTGACAGGCCAGAGACTATTTGTATTTTGTCAAAAAAAAATACATAAAATACCCCCAAGATACTACATGGTATTTTATAAATCCTCTTGTGTGATATAACACAGACAGTGATTCTTCAGGAACACTAGTAGCTTGTGGGCTGAAGCTAGCTTACTGCTGGCCACCCTGCATTTCACCAGGTACTTCTCTACTTGTGGGATGTCTGATTGCACCGCAGTATGGTTTCCAGCTGCGCATCCAAGAGCTGCAGCATGTCCGTTTGTGGTTCTCCAAAACGCTCCATGTTCGCATCTCCAAGAGGGAACTGAAGAGTCTGACAGGCCTGACAGAGCAGGGGAGAGGCCAGGAGAGAAGGTGAGGAACCAGAGGGGTAGAGACGTTTTTAGCCGGCTTCCCTTTTGATGCGGCTTCCCGAGACGCGCCGCAGTGAAGCGCCCGTGCCCCCTTCTCCAGCACCGCAGCTGCAGCGCGACCCCAAAGCCCGGCAGCGACCAGCAGCGCACGAGCAGTGCCTGTTCCCACCTGAAAACAGAGCGCAGGGGAACGCGTTTCGCAACCCGCCCGACAGATGCTGCTCCTCCGGAGACGGACAAACTTCCGAGGCGCACGCCCAACCTCCCGCCGCCTTCCCGGCTGAAGCCGCTACGTCCTCGCCGAGGACAAGCAGGCGCTCCTATCTCCAGGGCAGGCCCGCCGAGGGCGGGGAGCGGCGGCGGGGAGGGCCGCCGACTGGGCCGGGCTAGGCCGGGCCTCCTTCCGTCCCTCGGCCCTTTGGGGGCTGAGGTGAGAGGCGCAGGCCATCCAGTAGCTCCAGGGCCTGAGGCCGGCCCAGGGGAAGGGAACCCGGGCGCGCTACGGGAAGCGGCAGCCACCAGCCCCCCCGTACCTTGTAGTAGAAGACCGCTTCCTGGTAGCGCCCGCTCTGGTCCCGCTGCACCGCCAGCTGAGCGAACTTCACTGCGTCCAGCTCCAGTGCGGAGGGGTCCATGGCCGACTCCCTCCCGGTACCGTCACCAGCGGTGGCACCCCCCCAAAGCCAGCCCCGCCGCCGGTGCCGCGGTCGCCCGCC